>PVIC010010297.1:0-43700 GCA_004025085.1 Thryonomys swinderianus | reverse complement strand
CTCAAAAAAAAAATCATTACTATAACAGTGGAAATATTTTTAAATGTAGGGAACTAAACTTTCCATGTTTACAAGGATGTTGCTTTCCTCTTCTGTTGAATTCACTGTGTTCAAGACTATAATGGTTTAGTGCACTACTAAAACTTTAAAAATTCCATTAGCTTCTGAATCTTCATGAGATAAAATTGCTATCAGTTTGTGAGAGTTTATATCAAGAGCAATCTAAAAATCCAGGTAAAATACACTACAGAAATTATTTATTTGAAGAAAGCATAGTAGAGGCAATGACCAAAAGGGCTGGGACTTTAGAGGCCAGAAAAGCTCAAGCAGGTGGGCTGAGCCAGACCCCTGCTTTTACCATCATGGCATTTTCTAGTTCAGGGCCAGGAACTTATGTTCTTCACCAACGTGTGGGGACATTGTGGTAAATTCTGATGTTTTGATATTAAAATTTTAAGCCTGAAAACTTCTGAAAAACAGAAGCATCATCAATAGTTTTGTAAATAAAATCAGAAAAGTCAGCCCAGAAAAGAAAAAGGGGTTAAGCATCCTACTTTTGGCAGTACTTGCAAATAAAGACTAAGTTGACCCAGAAGTCAAAAGTATAAACAACTTTATATAAACAACAATAAGCCTTAAGTACTAATAATCTGAATATGTTGGAAGAAGGGGCAACCTATCTGGAGAAAAAGCACATCATTTGGAGAGTACATTATTTAAAAAGAAAACAACTTCTAAGTTTCCACGACTTAATAGTAAAGTATTAGAAATGGTCAGTGTGTAAAAATGAAAATCAACTTGTGTCATATACTGGTACAAATTCCCTAATGTTGTGCATAATTGTGAGCTGTATATAAAATGTACCAATAAAGAATTCAGTTAAAAAAAGAAATGTCAAAGGCTAAGATCATATAATAGAAAACCAAGAGAAAAAAATACAGAATACATCAACATACTACAAGGCTTCTAAAATAAATGTGATTAAAGTGTTTATGAAGCTGAGGGAAACATAAATAATGTATGTGAAAAATTAGTAAATAAAGTAGAATTTATAAAAAGAAATAACTAAACATTGTAGGACTGAAAACATTTCCTATCTGGCATTATGAGCACGTTAGTTGGTTTTACAGCCTATTAGATACATACAAAAATCAGAGTATTGAATAATAATAGTTGAAAATATACAAAGGCAGCACAAAAATGAAAAAGTATGTAGAATTCAGCAAAAAGTAGAGATACCAGCATGCATATAGTTCAACTCTGAGAGACTGAGACAAAATGGTATTTGCAGGAGGAGTGTGGAAAACTTGAAAGTCATTAAAGACACTGTCTTAGTTACTTTCTCATTGCTGGGACAAAATCTGTGACATCTACAAGTTAAAAGAAGACAGGTTGTAGTTGATAGTTGGCTGGTTCCAAGGCAGGGTGGCATGGTGAACTGGCATGATAGAAGAGAAACAATCAGGATAGGGCAGGCAGGAGGCAGGAAGCTTCTTCCTGTCCCTTTATATTAAACCTAGAGTACAAGCCTATTGGTTGATGCTGCCTAAACCGAGAGTGGGATGTTCCATGATCCACACGCAGACCCTCGTCCAGCCAGTCAGGGGAACTAATCCAATCAGTGCAACCATTAATCTATCACCTACCTTAGATCCAGCCACCTCTGAGAAGCCCCCACTTGCAAGTCCATGAGGATTTCAGGGAACATGTAGAAACAAGCCATAACAGATACCAACTCATAATTTAGGAAAACATGCAGACTAACCATTAGTAGGATAAACAAAGAAAAAATGTTTGAGAAACAGATCTAAAGCTAAACCACACACAATGGAGGTACTTTTAGAAAATGAAAACAAAAGGAAGCACAATATTATAAAACCAGTAACAGTAGTTTTTGTAGCCTAAAAGTTAGGGTGAAATGAAAATAATTTCAAACGACACATGTGAAGTGATAAACCCCAGAAACTTGTATTGAAAGAAATATTAAGCTGAGTTCTTCAGCAGAAGGAATGTTTTCTTGGATATAATCATGGAAATGTAGGGAGAAATTAAAGGTCTAGGGCTAAGGACACTAAATGGAAACTAAAAATGACCATGGTTCAAATATTAACTGTATAATAAAATAATAATAATGTGTGGAGTTTAAGATATTAAAGAAGAATTAAAGTGCATGAAACAGTAAAATAGAGGGATGAGGTAAATGGAAAGAAAATGCTCTGAATTCATCATATCATAAGGGAAGGACAACAATTATTTTTGTTTATAAAATACACATGTAAAGAGTAGCAGTCATGAAGGCTGTAAGGAAAAGGTTAGAAAAAGTGTAAAGTACAAATATTAAACCAAAATAGGCTCAAGTGTGTCAGAAAAGGTAGGTTTTTTAAAAAGAAACATTATTACAAATAAGGAACTCATACATTTTATAATGAAAGTATCATTTTATTATTATTCTTATATTTAAAATGCATATTTTTATTTGAATATTGGTACATTTTATATACACACATCATGATCACATTTGACATTGAGAATTTGAATATGACATGACTTAATTCTCATTTTTTTTCCCAGGGTATCCTTCCATGTGTATTTTATAAACATTTTTTTCCCATTACCCTACCCAACCTACAATCCCCTACCCTCTATATACATAAACTTAAATACCATATAATTGTCCCTACTTATTTAATTAGGTAACAACTTTTGTCTTCTGTGTGTCATTTGCGTTTGATATTATCTCTGGCTGAAGCTGTGTTTAATAAATTATCTTGATATTTGAAATCTAGATTACTTTATGTTGAGTATCAACTCTCCTAGAGCAAACAGACAATTCTCTACTGGCTTGCTAAGTGTGCTAATCTCTGTGTACTGACATTCTCCAAATGACAGAATTTTTGTCTCCTGCTTTTGCAATAGTGCAGTGGAAAAGCAGAAGCCAAGTCAAGCATGAATGAAAGATCTATTACAGAAGAACAGAAAAGATTAGCATGGTTACTGGATGAGCTTACCTACAGGATCTACTGTGAGCCAAGCAGAGTGGACGGGAAAGTAAGAAGTTCAAAAAGAGGGAAGAAGAGCTTTCAAGACCTACTGGCGTGGGGCTAAGAAGATGACATAGTGACAGAGCACTTGCCTAACATGTACAAGGCCCTGTGATGGGTCTCTATGACCACATAGACCCCTAGAGGTGGGGAGGGAGGGAGGGAGAGAAAGAGAGAGAGAGGGAGGGAGAGGGAGATTGAGATTCATGCTTTCCCTTTTGTTTATGATGTAGAAACATGGCCTTAGGAGAGCCATAATGATTCTCCATGATGCACAATAAGGAGGTGTGTGTGTGTGTGTGTGAGCGCGCATGCCTGCGCGCATGTGTGCATGAGATACTGAAAACCTCCACTAACTGACCTACTATGTCTAGGGCTCAGTTTCATGTCTAAAAGTCAGTGGAATAATACCTTATATAATCCACAGGTCTCTCATAAACACTAAATTAAATAAGACAATATACAGGAAGCATGACATAGAGCCTGGCACATACACATTGACATGTGTTCCTGATATGTGAGAGACTGTGGCTGTTTGTAATACACAAAGAAAACTTAAGACAAGTAATATGCTTTTGGGTTTTTTTTCTTTTTCAGAAGCCAGTTTTACTAGGACAATAGCCAAAGGACATGGTGAGCAGAAGTCATGGTGACATATCCAGTCATGACTCAGATGTGAACACAAGATAATTTCCAGTTGATGGAACCACTTTTCTACAAGAAAATTGAAAGGTAAGTACAGCATGTAGAGCAAATGTGACATGAATGAACCATTGCAAAACCTGTCAGAAAATAGTTACATGGGCCACAATTTTTATAAATTGTATCCATGTTCACAAAAGCAGGGGCTTTCTAGGACTAGGTTACTGTTGTTATCAGTATTAACCTTATGGTGCCAGTGATGGAGCTCAGGTTTTCTGCATGCTGGGCAAGTCCTCTACCACTCATATATATCCTTAATCCTCATTATTATGTCTGAAAAAGTTTTTATTGCTATACAGTTGTAAGCAAGGAATTCATCAATTCTAATTGTACAGTTTGATAGCTTTGACAAATAACCACAATAGTAGCTGAATGATACAAAATTTTGCCATGAACCTACAGTTTCCACATAACCCTTGGAAGCCAGTCCTTTCTTCCACAACAGAAGTGATCTCTCTCAGGTTAGTTTTGCCCTTTCTAGAGAAAGAAATCATATGTTTTGGGTTGTTTTGAGTGGGGGTGGGGCACGTGAAATCTTCTATTTAGCAGTACTTCTGAAGTTTTAATAAATTTTATTACCCTAGAAAACACTTTTAGGTATTTTCCCTTAATTGTCTCTCTCCTCAAGATTTTATTACCAGAGATATATTTGGATCTGGTTTGTATTATATGTGTGCATGGATGTATTATGTGTCTATTCTGATAAAAATACAGTGACTATTTTTAAAAAATTAAAAAAATATAGTAAAAGACTTGTATGTGTATTCTGATAGAAACACAGTGAATATTTTTTAAAAAATTTAAGTTATTACAGTAAAAGACACATTACCCTAACCCTTCTCAAAATGCGTCCTCTAACTGGGAACACACTTTCCCCCATCCTGCTTGCCGCTGTCTGAAGCAGTTCTGGAAGTCCTCTTTTGTGTCACGGTTGCCTTGATGTTCTGAATTGATTCAAAACGTTTACCTTTCATGATCATTTTGACTTTGAGGAAGTTCCAGAAGTCACATTGTTCCAGATCCTGTAGATAAGGAGATGAGTCACACTGCCATGTGTTTATCAGCTGCCTTGCTGTTGGATGGTGCTCAGCAGCAGTATTCACCATGGTTTTCATTACACCTTATAAGGAAACTCGTGGGAGATACCTGGACTTTTCCACTGTAACCCAGATCACATCAGACATGTGAAGGCCATTGATCTTTACCTTAAAAGGGATGAGAAGCCACTGGAGGGATTTAAATAGGAAGTGTGACATAGTTTATTTAGTGAAATTAAAAGATTTGTAAGTCTCTAATAATAAATAATGAGTTAGAACATGAAGTATGAGACTGATTATTTGGGAAGTGGACATCTGAGAAGTCCAGAGGAAAACTGAGTTTTCAGAGCATTTAAAGGTAAGAGAGAGGAAAACTGTGAGACCTGCCATATTTTTAGTGGGGATCTGGAAGAATTTAGCTGAATCTTTCCTTTTTGATGAAAGTAGAACTATACTGCAAAGTTCAGACAAATCTTTCTATTGTTTGCTACTGCTTTGATTTCACTGAAATTTTGCTGAATTAACCCAAATCCTATATTAATTAATTGTGATTGTTCTCGAGTTATTTGCTAATATGTTAGAAAAACTTGGAGAAGAGACCATGCCTAAGAAAGTACATTGTATCACTTCATCCATCTGTTCATCTTCCCATCCATCCTACAGTGTTTCCAATCGATTCTAGAGTACTAGTACTCATGCTTCCACTCCACATGGTCCCTGATACTCCAAATGTTTGTGAAAATTGCTTCCTCAGAGATTAAGAGTAGATTTTGATTTCTTTTGAAGATTACAAATCAATGGGTGCTATGGATTGGATAAGGTTTGAGTATGTGTTGGATAAAGTTTCATGTGTTGAAATGTAATCTGCATAGTGAGGTAGTGACACAGTAGAAATTTAAGCACTTGGTGCTTAAGGTAGAGACTTTAGGAAGGGATTAGCATTAGGTGGTCTTTAGGGTATATCCTTATGACTGAATCCTTTTGGCTTTACAAAAAAAAAAAGAGTGACCAGAATAAAACACTGACCTATGTAGGTCCTCCTGCTTTCTTGGTGTGTGATGTTCTGAGCCATTCTCTGATTCTGCCCACAAGAGAGCTGCCACCAAGTGCACCACCTTGGCCTTGGCCTTTCATAACTGTGAGCCAGAGTAAACTTTTCTGTACATAATGACCCATTTTGAGGTCTTTTGTAAATATCAACCCAAAAATGGTACAACACAACAGCTTATTGTGTTTTAGGTCTAGGGGTATGAAAACAAGTAAAGGAAATACTCTGTTCTAATGTGTTTGTGTGTGTGTGTTTGTGTAGGTTGTACTAGGAATTGAACCCAGACCTTCCCATTGAGCTACATCCAAACTCTCTTTTTGTTTTGAGATAGGATCTTGCTGAGTTGCTGAACCACCTGGGCTGGCCTCGAATTTGGGATCCTTCTTCATCCTCTTGGAGTGTTGGGATTTCAGTGTGTGTCACCACACGTGGTTATAATCTTCTCACTCAAAGCACATTATGAAGCTGCATGTCAGTACCTTGAGGAAGTTCTGAGCAAGTGTGAAAGCTTGCCGGGTACGCTGGTGCTTCCGGTCTCCCAGGTGATGTCTGAAAGATGGCTGACCACAGTGTCTCCGGGAATTCTTCCTGCAACCCTATCCTGACACCCCATCTAACCAGGCTCTACTTTGTTGTGCTTGTTGGAGGACTGGTGGGGCTCATCTCGATTCTGTTCCTGCTCGTGAAGATGAACACTCGATCTGTGACCACCACAGCTGTGGTTAACCTGGTGGTGGTCCATGGGGTGTTCTTGTTGACTGTGCCTTTCCGGTTGTCCTACCTCATCCAGGAGACATGGACGTTTGGCCTTCCCTTCTGCAGACTTGTGAGTGCCATGCTGCACATCCACATGTACCTCACCTTCCTCTTCTACGTAGTCATTCTGGTCATCCGGTACCTCATTTTCTTCAAGCGCAAAGACAAAGTGGAATTCTACAGGAAATTGCATGCTGTTGCAGCCAGTGCTGGGATGTGGCTGTTGGTGATCATCATTGTTGTGCCTGTGGTCTTTTCCCATTATGGAAATAAGGAGGACTATGATGATCAGCACTGCTTTAAGTTTCATAAAGAACTTGTCTATAATTACGCACAAGTCATCAACTACATGTTAGTCATCCTCGTTATAGCCACGGCAGTGATGCTCTTGGTCCTTCAGATCTTCATCATTTTGTTGATGATGCGGAAGCTTCGCCACTCCTTCCTCTCTCACCAGGAATTCTGGGCTCAGCTGAAGAACCTGCTTTTCATAGGCGTCATCCTTACTTGCTTTCTTCCCTACCAGTTCTTCAGGATCTATTACTTACAGGTTGTGGCTCAATCCAAGGACTGTAACAACAGCTTAGCATTTTACAATGAAATCTTCTTGAGTGTAACTGCAATTAGCTGCTGTGATCTGCTGCTCTTTGTTTTGGGGGGAAGCCATTGGTTTAAACAGAAGATAATTGATCTGTGGAATTGCCTTTTGTGTGGTTAGCCATGAACTGCAGTACTGATCTTTTCACATCAAGAGAGAAAATGGGGAGGGAAGGTAAGAATAGTATTTTCTCAGCTGATCAAAGCCATGCTTTTGTCCAGCTGAACAGAAGGTGTAGAACATCAGAGCAATCCTCCCAATCTTAATTTGGTCATTGTAGGCTCTGAAAGATCCCATTCATAGACCAGTGACATTATTTCCCAGTTCACAAGGTCTGCTGGCCCATATAGACGATGTTGGTCTAATGGGTGCTATGGTTTTCTTAGCTTTCTATTTTGTGCTTTGAACTGTTGTCTTTTCTTAGGCTTCCCATGAGACTCAGTTGTCTAGTTCTGTTACTCTACTTTGCCTTATGCAGAGTAGTTCTGGTCATAATTCAGATCCAAAGACACAAACTCTAGTTGGCCCACCAGAAAAGATGTCCTGTTTCATTTACATATCAGCAACAAAACAAAGCAAGAACAGATCAAGAGAGACTAGTAGGACACTTTTCTAGATTATTATAACTTTGATGAGAATTCAAGTGTCTAAAAATCAAGAGAAACTCAATGCATGAACTTGTGCTATAACAAGATTTTCTAGATATATCCTTTGAAAGCTCAAGGTCATGGACCTGAAAATCAACTGCTCAACATCATCTGTTACACTGTTCCTCAAAAAAATCACTATAGGTTTACAACATATCTCAGTAATGGTGAAACTAATGTTGAGAATAGTTTGACCAATGGGCTGCTGGGCATTAAAATGAATTTTCCAAGGATCATGATTAATTTTTTTTCCTTTTCTGTTTTTAAAAGTCCTAGACTAAAGTTAACATAGATTTTCTCTGAAGACAGAAATATTGTACTGAAACCTTCCATTCCAGTCTTACAAGATACTCTTTTTAAAAATAAGTGGCAACAATGTTCTTAACAAAATATTTATGAAAAACAAAATAAATATTAATTTAGACTATGAGATGAGGCTGAATCAGAATAATCAAATTCTGAATATCTGAGGAAAGGATAAATCAATGTACTTGAAGGTAATGCAATTATAATTGTTTAAACTATGAAATAATTTGGGGTTTTAAAATTTTGAGCAACATTTTGCAATTTTATTAATAATGTAACATGTAGCATATTAAGCTGATTTTACTTCAAGAATATCTATTAATAGGTTGATACACATGCTTGTGTGATTTTGTCTTTTCCTTTTTCCCCTCTCCTGATTGTATTTCTAAAAGTTTCATAATCTTGGAACTTCCAAAGAGCTGATCCCATTTCATGTTTAATACTCAAGAAGAGAAGAAGAAATGAGCAATATAATTAGAACCAAAATTAAGAATACTTTTTTTTTCCCAGTAGGGTATGGCTGAGATTTAAAAGTCTTTCTTAACTTGTTCACTTCATGGATTCACAAATTTCTTCAGAAGCAAAAGCTGAAACTCTGTGGGTTTTCTCTGATCACAAAAGTTGGTAATTCTGAAGTAGGAAAAGTTACCTAATATTTTCCTGCTTCAAATTTTCTTTTTTTTCTTTTGTTATGCTCTTTTTATTTATTGCTAGTCTTCCATTCCCATTTATTTTCTTAGTTTTTTTCTTGCTGCAACTCACAAATTTATAAGGCAAGTACAAAGACCCAAAAACATTGAAAGAAAATGTGTAACATATATAAAAGGTGTAAGAAAATAAAGACGTATGGTCAAACATTTAGAGATTGTGGCTGAGAGTTTCATTAACTTTCTTTTCTTATATCACTACTGTGATCATATTTTTATCCTGGAGACTGTATCATGAGCTCTTGCAGATCCTAGATACACTAGTATCAGGTGACTATGTCCTTCTCTGTTAATATTATAATAAAAGACCTAAGAAATATTACTCAAAATATAGAAATGCAACATTGCATACTTTCAAATGTCGTGTCAGGATTTACAGGACAAATAGAAAAGCTTCAGCTCCCTAGTCTTTGTCTTTAATTGCAGAGAAGTAAATCTTACATAGGAAAAGGGGCAAGAGTGACCTCAGAGGCTGGCCTCAGAGGCCACTGTAAGATGAGAGGACCACTAGCATTTGGCGGGAGAGTCAGGCACTGGTTTCCTTGCACACAAAAAGGTATTATCAGGTCTTGCTCTGTATTTGAAGAACCTACCAAACATTGGAGCGAAATATATGCTAGTAATAATCAGAACAGTTCCTTAGATTTTGTTCAATTTGAGGATATGGTTGAAATGTGTTTGAAATCTCCAGAAATATACTTATTATTGATATTGAGGCAAGACTTAATTCTGATTCTTTCAGAATTTTATGAAGAGTCATTCATTACATTGGGAAATTGCATGGGTCATACCAATACCATCTTTGGTATGAAAATACAACACAACACAATTGGAAGCAGTAATTTCAGCTGGTCATTATTTGTAGATGCCAACATCTGACTACATCATTTTTTTCTCTATTTGAGATAATGCTATAGCATAATCTCATGTATCTATTATTTTATTGTAAATAATTTTCCCTAACTAGTATAGTGTGTGCTTATAATCCCAGCCCTGCGGGAGGCTGAGGCAGGAAGATCACAAATTTAATTCCATCTTAGGCAATTTAGTGACTTAGCAAGCCATGTCTCAAAAAAATAAAAAAGGGGGGGGGGCTGGAGATTTAGCTCAGTGGTTCCGGTGCCTGCCTCTCAAACACAAGGTCCTGAGTTCGATCCGGTAACCACATACAACAATGCTGGGTGTGGTGACTCACGCCCACCAGCAATCAGTACCACATACCACAGTGCCGGGTGTGGTGGCTCACGCCTGTAATCCCAGCACTCAGGGGGCAGAGACAGGAGGATTGCTGAGTTCGAGGCTTGCCTGGACTATGTAGCGGGTTCAGGGCCAGCCTGAACTACAAAGCGAGACCCTGTTTCAAAAATTAATAAATAAATAAAATAAAATAAAAAGGGGTTGGGAATGTAGTTCATTAAGAAGGCACTGGGTTCAGTCACCACTACAGAAAAACTTTTATTAATAATTTATATTATAGTTAGCACATTATATAAACTATATATAAACAGTTTACATAGTATAGGAAATTATGAAGTTTATTTTAGAATTATAATTTTTTCTGTGAATTTCATTTTAGAACAGTAAAAATGACAAAATAATATTTGTGCCAAAAATAATGGGTCTGAGAAGATTGAAAATAAATGAGTCACCATAGAGCCTATTTAAAAGGGAGATTTAGCAATTCTAACATTATGAACAGGAAACAGTTTTATATTTTGAGACTACTTGTCTCGATTCGGTTCTCAATTATTTCTTTTGTTCCCATGGCCATTAAATGTCATTTTAAAGAAAATGCAAAGAAAATCAATACATGTATTTTCTTTTTAAAAAAAAATAATAAGACATTCTCTGAATGCCTCAGAATTTCCAGATTGACCCATCCTCAATCAGCTCTAAACCCAGAGATAATGATGATTTTGGAGGCTCAGGCAGAAACTTTGCTTCAGGTGTCCTTAAAATTCCTCTTCTCAGCTGTTGTTCATTTCTTAATCGTCTTGTGAAAGGTCAAGTCCTTTCCTCTGTCTTCAACTTTAAATAAAACGGGGAGAAAAGGATTCTTTGTACTTGTGGCGAAGTGAGTGTCACGTGGACGGGTACAGGAACTGTAGCCGATCCTTCCTGCCACCCCAAATCGCCCCCTGAGGAGTCACAGCTGAGCAATCCATGAAGAGCCACGCCTGTGTCCTTGGAATTCATACTAGTGAAATCTTGGTAGAAGCTTTAATGTCCATCGACAAGAGAGTGGCTAAAGAAAATGGGGGAGCTGTACATACTGGGGTACCACTCCCTTATAAATAGGTCACAGGTGTGCAAATATATATTTTCTCTGATATGAGAAACTGAATTTATAAATGTGTTCTAGAATGCATGATTGATATTGTGAAATAGTAAATGGTCAAAAGGTAATGGGGCTTAGGGGTAAATAATGAAGAAAGAGAAAGATTGATGTTAAAAAAAAAAGGAAACAACACTTGTGTATACAGGGGCAGGGGGAGGTAGAATGGGTAGGGGAGGGGGAAATGAGAATTAAATTGTGTCATACTGGTACAAATTCTAATGTGGAGTGTAATTGTGATGTGTATATATAATGCACCAAGAAAAAAAAAGGACACAGTTGAGACATTTGTAAAAAAAAGAAAAAGTATAGATTTGGAAAATGTAATACTAAGTAAAATACATCACAGGCACAATGTGAAATACCCTATGGATCTCTCATTTGAGGAAGGCACAGTATGAACAAAGAAGCAGGTAAAGGAGTGATGGAAGGAAAGGGGGAGATGGAGACTTGCAAACAGGGAGGGGTCCAGGAGACTGACGGCCTGGGGAAAGGGGAGGGGAAGGGAAAGTTAAAAGACTTAAGGTGTGTCACTTACATGTACTGAGTGCTCACGATGAATGTAACCATTGCATGATCTAACATGAACTGTTGACAATAATGAGGGTGAAAAGAGAGACAGGAGATTTAGAGTTGAAGTGAGAGAGTGGGTGGGGAGAGGAAGGAAGAAAAACAAATCAAAATGTGTTGTGTACATATACCTACTTTTTTTTTTTTAGACAGGGTCTCACTCTGTAGTTCAGGCTGGCCCTGAGCTCACTATGTAGCCCAGGCAAGCCTCAAACTCAGCAATCCTCCTGTCTCTGCCTCCCGAGTGCTGGGATGACAGGTGTGAGCCACCACGCCTGGCACTGTGGTATGTGGTACTGATTAATGGTGGGCCTGAGTCACCATGCTCGCCAATGTATGTGGTTACCAGGGATTGAATTCAGGACCTTGTGCTTGTGGGGCAGGTGCCGGAATCACTGAGCTAAATCTCCGGCCCCCATATACTTATTTCTTAAATGAATTTAAACTTCATGTATAGTGAGCATGTATTAAAATAATTTTTTTAAGAAATGCAAAATGCTGAAGCATTGAAGAAAAAAAATCTGCATTCCTAGGCTGGGAGGGTCACTGAATGGTACAGCGCTGGTCTAGTGTGGCTGAGGCCCTGGATTTGGATGTGAGTATCATGGACAGCTAAGCTACTTAGAACTATTATATATGGTCAGATAGGGCTAGGTTGTCAAGAGAGTTAGGACAAACATGGCTGGAAATGTATCTTCAGACCAGGCCTCAAGATAAAGACAAATGACCAGGCCTGCATACGTCCCCAAGGACATAATAAGCTGTAACTCCTGGCTTCATGAAGTCTAGAGAGACAGCAGTCACTCTGGCGAGTGACCAAAACCTCTGGACTCATCCTTTCTCAGAAAAAGCCTTTGTTCCTTCCATGCACACTTGTTATGTGACCTGTTTCCCCACTGGAGCATTATTACCGAAGTGACTAGACTTGTAGCTACATTGGATGATGATAGCTGTGACCCATATTGTACTCATGTGGATTTTGCTTTATAAAACTTCCCTGTAACGTAGGGTTCTTGGCTACCCATTCAGGACCCTTCACACTTCTCGGGAGCTACCCTCTCAATAAGCATTTCCTGCACTTCAGCTTTCTTCTTCCTAAAATTTATTCTTCGATTCTAGAGAACATGAACTCAGGATACAGGATGTCTCAGGGTGGGAATTATAATATGTCACTTATATCATTGTGAGGTCATATTTCATCTCCTGATAACATTTCCCATACCATTAGAACCTTGAAGAATTACACTCTTGGGATGCAGTGCTGGTGCTTGAAAAGGACAGGATTAGGCCTGTCAATTCCTGATATCAGCTTTGGGGTGTGAGGTTAGCGGGGGGAACATCTGTGATACTGTCATTGCTTGGATTCCGTAGCTTCTGCCAACTCACCTCTAATAGATGGATCCTAGAACCCGGACTCCTGTGTCTTTTGGGACTGGTAGGAACATGGAAATCTCCCATGATGGGGCTGACTACAGCATTTTAAAGAAAATGCAATATAAGGATTTTTAAGAAAATGCAATGGCAGTGAGAGACCTACAATACATGGCCCACAGGGATGGTGGCGCTACTTTGCTAATGCCAAAAAAGCTCAGCCTCCAGTGGGTATCAGAGACCAGGGGGAAGTGGAGAACCAGCAGGAGCTGCTGGGGGGTGAGATTCAAAGATGGCAGGTGGCCTTAGGTGAGTCTTGCCCAGGAGATTTAACCAAAGGGGAGACAGCCCAGTAGGCAAATGGGGTGATGGGGTGACATGCAAGGAATACAGCTTTGATCAGGAGGTAAGAGTATGCTGAAAGCCATTTTTTAATTTGCTTTGGAGTTTTCCAAATATTTGATGGCATTAGCAATAAATGGTTCCTATCTTTTACTGCTGGTCTGGACCAGAGACCTTTCTGAGGGGACAGCAAGGTACACAGCTGTAACCTTGGCTGCCTCACCAGTGGTTTTAGACAAAGATGTTCATTCTAAATCAAGTGAGAAAGCAACACTGTGAATTCTGAAGAAGCAGAGTGAACCTTTTTCCCTTTTGTTACCATGAGAAGATGATCTTAAACACTGAGTAGACTCTCATCAAGGTCTATACCTGGCTTCTCCCACCCTTCACATTTCCACTCTTTCTCTCAAGTTCACAGAACTCAAGTTCAGGAGGGCCGGGAGACATCCAGCTAGTTCTCCAGTGATAATGAGGTCTGTGCACAAAGCACTCTTTCACTGCAGCCCCACTGGCTGTCACCTTGCTTGACCTAACTTCTGCCTCTCTGAATTTCATTAATTTTTTTTCAAATTGCATTCTTTATTGGTACAATTTGCATACATCTCACACATAACATTGGGGAATTTGTACCAATATATGACACAGTCAATTCTCATTTTTACCCATATCCCCACCCACACCTCCCCACCCCCTATATACATGCTCCCTTTTCTTTCAGAATCATTACATCCCCACACCAAATTTCCTTTGGAAATTTCCCATTCTGAAAAGATCGTAATACTACTAGAGCTCATTTGCACCTACCGGTGCTCATATCAATGAAAAGATCTGGTATTTGCCTATCTGTGCTCTATTGATTTCACTCCTTAGCGTGTCCTCCAGGTGCATCCATTTGGACATAAATGAATCAATCTTGTCATTCTTTATGGCAGAATAGTACTCCATTTTATAAAAAACTACATCTTCTTTATCCAGTCTCCAGTTGATGGGCATTCGGGTTGTTTCCAAGATTGAGCTATCATGAACTGAGCTGCTATGAACAAGGGTATACATCTGTCTTTCCACTGTGATTTTCTAAGTTCTTTTGGGAATTTCATTATTTTAATGACATTGCACTTGGCCACGACAGGATCCATCATTGAACTGTATTACATTTTATTTGTATTTACCACAGCTAAAATTTCTTAAAAGTTGGAATATTCAACCTATATAATAGAAGTTTTTGCTGGCAAGAACTGAACAGTTTGAAGAACAAAGTTACATTTTAGAAAAACAAAGATGCTCTGAGGTATTAAAAAATCAGTCCTGCAATCAAGGCTACATTCAAGTATAGGGCAAGCCTACAGTAAAGTTTTATAGCTGCACACATCCTGCACAATGTTTCAAATTTTAAAGACAAAAACAAACATCATAAAGCCTAGGCAAAGAAAATGCCATGAAACGAAAATAGTTATGAAGTTATTAGATATTTTCTTTTACAGTGTAAACACCAGAAGACAAAAGGTCTGAGGTGAGAGAAGTCAATGTCTGTAGAAATTTGATGGAAAATATTGAGCCTGTGAACTTTATAATCAGCCAAATTGCTGTGCATGCTCCTGAGTAAATAAAAGGACTTCAGAGATTTTTTTTCTCTCTGTCTTACGGGTTAACACCCAAGGCCACTGTTTCTCCAACTTCAAAGTCTTTCCTAGGTAGAAGGGCAACTCTGCTTCCACAGTGTTGGGAGCCATTCCAGTCAACCTTGTGCTTGGGGACGACAGGAGCTAACCCTGTGGATTCGGTTAACAACTCTGTTTCCCAGGTGGTAGGCAAAGCCCCAGGAGAGCAGCACCAACTCTCTGAACTGGTGCTTGGGAGTTGACTGAAGCTCCAGAGCTGAATCACTGAGCAGCGTGGAAAGCCTGGCGCAGAAAGAATCAAGGGTCTTCAGCTGAATGGGAATCTCTGAGCGTCTGTGCAAAGCCTGGCCCTCAGCTGTCAAGACACGCCTTGTGTTCAGCTCCTGCCTTCAGTTTCAGGAGATTAGGGAAACAGCACAGGAAGCTCCGTGTCTTCGATAACTAACTGCAATATTTCTAGCTAGCCTAGCTAGCCCTGAGCAAGTCCTCCTTACCACAGTTTCAGTTTTCAACCACAGAGCTTATTCTTTTTGATACCACCCGAACATGTCTCCTTGAAGTTGGATAAAATAAATTTGCCAGGCAGGTACTGTGTTACAGTTCTCCATCTGAGGCCTGTGTCCCACCTGCTCCACTTTTCTCTTTTCATGTGTGTGTCTGCGTGTTTCTTCTTCACGCTCTCATCAGCCTCCTCTCACTACTGTGTGGGGAGTTCACGTTATGTCAATATTGTTTTTTGTCTTTTTTCCCCCTTCTTTTGGTCGTGCTGAAATTGTATTTTCTGGTATTTGATTCAGATTCTTACTATACATTTCAGGCTGGCCTTGAACTCATGATGTAGCCCAAGCTGCTCTCGAATTCATGGGGATCTTTTGCCTCAGCCTCTTGAGTGCCAGGATTACAGGAGTGCACCACCATGCCAAGCTTGTGCTGAGGGTCTCAGGCATTCTATATGAGGGTTCTTCCATGGAGCCATATCCTTAGTGCAAAAATATTAGAGGAAGTTTTTCAGGGCCGAGGACTTGAGTCCAGGTGTTGGACATGCTAAGCAGCAAGTCTGTCACTGAGCTATATCCCCAGCTCCCTTTTATCCCTTTTGATGATCTTCTCTATGATAAGAGATCAGCCAGGCCTTAAGTCTTCTATCAAGGGCATCACTGATTTCTCAGAAACTGATTTTCAAGATTAAAACTGACCACCAGTTCCTGGTGTCAGCAGCCTGAAAGCAGGAAAGACGCTGTAGGATCATAAGAAATTCTGCCTCCTCTTCTCTTCCCCTGTCTCCTCTCCCCACTTTCTTTTCTTCTTTCATATATTTCTTTTAAGAACAGGGGATTCGACCCAGGGTCTTCATGCAGTGTCCAAGGCTAGGCTAATGCTTGCAGTCCTCCTGCCTCAGCCTCCCGTAGATCTGGGATTAGAGTCATGCACCACCGTGACCTACCTACCATAGCTTCTTCCTTATGGATACTAATGCCTTGCCTTTGTGTTAAGCGTTCAGCCCCATGTACTCAGAATGACTCTGGGGGCGGAGCCAGTGCCCTGTCCTTGTGTATAAACCTCTCTACCCAATAAGAGCCAACCTCTGGGTAACTTCTCAATCTACAAGTGTGACACATTGTTTCGTGGGGATCTGTCAAAGTTTAGAAACATTTTTTTTTGTTCAAATTTGAAATTGAAGTTAGTTGTAAATATATTCCAGAAGTGAACTGGGTTATTCTGAAAGCCCTGATTTATGACACATTTAATTTTCAAAATTAATTCTGCCCTTTCTGAATATATGAAAAGATTAAGAATGCTGATGTCAAAGTGAAGTTGGATTTACCCGGCTGGTCTGAAGGTTCTTAAAAGGATCCGATAAGAGAACCTGAGTTGCCTTGATTTGCATTTTCCAAACGGCTAAAGATAGTAAGAGCCTCTTTTATTTATTGGCCATTTGCACTTTCTCTAAGAAGTATCTGTTTAGTTCAAATGCCGATATATTTTTGTTGGGGTCATGTTTTTGAGTGCTACTTTTTTGAGTTCTTCTTATATTCTAGCTTCAAAATGATAAAACTAAAGACTCGTGATTGTTGCACCCCATTCCATTGTTCACCCCAGTGCCCCAGGTCCACTATAGACTTTGCCCCTGTTCCCTGGACCTCAGCCTCCTTCAGCTTTATGGTCCGTTCTTTCAACCGCTGACGTCTGCATCAAAGAAACTGGAGGAAAGAAATAAAACCTCTCTTTACATTCCATCATCTCCAAGAAATGCCCTATCATTGATTTGCTTCCTTCATGTAAAATTTTTTTCCAAAACTGAACCCTTCGAAAATATCGACTGTTTCCTCAGTTCCCAGTTCCTGATTTCCCAATATTTCCTTCACTCATTCCCGTAGCTTTGCTTACACCAGACCATACTCTCCACGGTTAATAACTAAAGGATGTACAAAGGCAGTGGTTAACTCTGAGTTTTCATCTTGGTCTCTAAGAAAGTATGATGCAGTTGAACTTCTTTTTTTTGTTGTTGAAATACTTCATTTATCGGAGTGTCTCCAATTCTTAAGTTTTCTCCTGCCACAAAAGCTACTTTACTTCCTTTTTGGCATTCGTTCTCTTCTCTATCTTTAAATTGGGATTCCACGTGGCCCCGCCCAGTAATTTTCCTGCTTTTCTTTCTGCAGACTCTCAGAGGAGATTCCAGATTGTCCTGTGACTTTAAGGGTCATCTACCTGCTGATTTCCCCCAATTGTGCCTTGCCCTCTTTCTTAGATTCTAGTGTTGAATATAGAACTGCCAACTTGAAACCCTCACTTATAATCATAAGCATTTTCAATTCAATTTAACCAGAGCAGAACACTCAATTTCTTCTCATCAGTAGCCTTCCTCGACTCCATAATGACCCTACTTTTTACCCATTTGCTCAAACTAAATACCAAGAAATTATTCTCAATGTGCTTTGTATCCATCAGGGTCCAATCAGGAGTTAGAAAGCACATGGTAATTTGAATAGGGAAAGTTTAATATAATGAATCCTTAGCTGTACTAGGAGATTGAAGTAATAAAGAATTAGCTATTAAGAAGTAGAGAACTCTAAAGAATACAGGAATAGGGGGTACAGGGAGCAAACACTAAATCTGAATCAGAGCATGCAGAGAGATTCGAAATCTGGGTGGGATGCTCGCACCCCACTACCCACCACCAAGCAGGGCTGAAATTCAGGACTCGTAGGACAAGGTGCAACAGGAACCCCACGGGATGAGAAATCTCACAGTGGCACTGAGCTGATGGGGCTCCCTGGAAGACCACGCAGAGAGGTGTTGGGACAGTCTGTCAGGAGAGAAGCTGGCCCAGGGAGAGGCCCCGCTGGTAGTCTGCCTATGGGCTGAGGCCCTTAAGAACCATCTCTAGGGCACTGAGGAAGTTGTCCACAGGAAGGTGGACTTTGTAAATGACTGCAAGAGCCTGCCAGGAGAGGTCACATAGAACTAGGGAGGAAAACCCCTTCTTCCCAGGGTCTCTTCCGTGCCTGGTATTTTAGCATAATGCTTGCCGGAAGGGAGAGATGTACTAGTTTCACAGCAGGGCAATAGGTGGTGAGGTTAAGGCTCAGATAACCCCTCTGTCTTTCTCTTTCAGTCTAGTCGCGATGACGACTCCTGGGGGTGAGACGGGGTGCTGAGGACCATCTGCACACTGAGGAAGTACTCTACTTCTAAGCTGCACCGATGGCTACTTTTGAAACACATCCCTCGTGTAACCACTTCTCTCCTGTCTGCTTCTGCTACCTGCATGGACACCCGTAACAGCTTCTCTTTCTCTGTTTCCACTTCAGCTGTTCTGGTCTCAGTTCCCTACGTATGAGCCCTTCATCGTCCCTGAGCGTAACATAAGTGGTGTTCCTCTCCATCGGAAACTTCTTAATGGCTTCCCATCCCGGGCAGCTTGAGTGTAAACTGGAGGGTCAGAGCCCTGCCTCTCTCTCTCTCCATTCTTTTCCTGCTCTTTGTGTTTGTCTCTGGAGTTTTGCATCCTCTGCACCTTCAGGCCCACTGGGAGCATTTCTTCTGCTCCCTGGCGTCAGAGCGTCCACATCTGCCCCAGTGCTGTCTCAGAAAAGACAATGCTGATGGCTGATTTCCCTCTAGAATTCTAACTCTGTATTTCTACGTTTTCAGGCTGCTGTCTTCTTTGAAGTATTTGTCATTGCCCAAAATTGTACTTTTTATTTCTTGTTTCTTGGCTTATTTTTTTCTATGTCCTTCACTATAGCTGAAATGTTATGAGGGAGGATGTTTTTGTTTTATCATTGATCTTACTGTTATGAGTGAGGGAATTAAGGGTATTTGATAAATATAGTCAGGCTGAGTGAATGGGTAAAGGAATGATTTCTATTTTTCAACACAAAGACTCTGGTTTGTACTGTTGATGTGCTATTTAGTAGCATCTAAAATTTGACCCAGTTTCTGAATTTCTCAGAACATAAGTGCCTCTTTTCTAAAATGATAGTTTAAAATAGTTGACTCTCAGGAAGAGAGAGTCTATGGGAATTCACTATGTCAGATGATATTAACTTTAAAAAAATCAGAAATACTTATTGATCACACAGAGCCAGCTATTGACTGTGAGCAATGTCTCACAAAAAGAAATTGGAACACATTGTTGATCAAGTCTTAGAGCTTGGGCCAGGATTTTTTTTTTTTTTTTTTTTTTTTTTTTTTTTTTTTTTTTTTTTTTTTTTTTTTTGAGACAGGGTCTCGCTTTGTAGTTCAGGCTAGCCCTGAGCTCACTATGTAGCCCAGGCAAGCCTGGAACTTAGCAATCCTCCTGTCTCTGCTTCCTGAGTGCTGGGATGACAGGCGTGAGCCACCACACCCAGCACTGTGGTATGTGGTATTGATTGCTGGTGGGCGTGAGTCTCCATGCCCAGCATTGTATGTGGTTACTGGGGATTGAACTCAGGGCCTTGTGCTTGCAAGGCAGGCGCTGGAACCACTGAGCTAAATCTCCGGCCCTGGGCCAGGGGTTTTGATGAAGATCTGTTGAGGTGGACAACTCATTGCCACTGGGCAGAGTTATGAGGTAACAGCTTTGGTAGACTCAGTAGGAAGAGAGTGTTGAAGTGAGTTTGAAAGAATGAGCTGCTAACCTTATGAAATGAAGACTGGGTCATTCAGTTCCACATCCTCCATGTGTGTGGGTTTTGTGTCCATGGATTCAACCAACTTGGAACTGAAACTCGGGTGGGGGATTAAATCTGTACCTAACACGGGTAGACTTTTAATTGCTTTTATTCCCTAAATAGCACAGGCATTTACGCAGCATTTCTATTGAATGGAGCATTATAAATGATCTACAGATGATTTAAAGTACTTTGGTGGGTGGGATAGGTTCCATGCAAATAGTACACCATTGTCTATGAGGGACTATAGGATTGGATGGAGGTCCTCAAACCAATCACACAGATATCAAGGGACAATTGTATTCCACAAGCAACAATACAAAACACCAAGCAGCTAACATATTTCTGCTTGATCTCAGTATTGTTTTAAAAAGAAATAAACATAGCCATTATGCTTAGATTTCTTTGGAAAGCATTTTCCACTATAAATTATCCTTCTGTCTGTTTTGGAGAACTGTGAGATTATTCTTCCAGCGATGAAAAGTTATTTTCTTGGGGAAATTCTACAGTTCTGGTGGGTTTGTAATGACTCTCTGATTTTTCTCATTTAGCCCAGTAGAGCACTGATTTGAAAATATCCCTAGGCCTTAATAGTCTCTGTTCTTGCTTTAATAATTTTAACAAAATTGTTAAGGGCATTTTGATTAGAAAGAATCTCATTCGGTGAGTTTGATTAAATTTTAAAATTAATAATATCGAGATAAACAGAAAGTCAGTGCAATGAAGCAGGGGAAAGTGCTTGTCCTTGGTTAGGTGGGTGCATGGAAAAATGAGTTGGTGCATATCCTGTGCTGAGGTCTATGATCACATCAGCTGCTCACGATATCAAAAAACGCTCAGTTTGAGGACCCATTAAATAAAATGGCATTGTGTGCCAGGGCCTCTTTTGCCAGAAGGATTGTGATGTCTCTGAATTTGAGTAGGAAAGAAAGCTTCGGTATGGGCAAGAAAGGGTAGATGGTAGCCTGCACACAGTATATTAATTGATTTTAAGCTAAGTTTTTCTCTGATCTTTTATGGCTTTCAGAAAGAGGAGTTTGTATTACCAGGAAGCAAATTAAAGTGAGAAGATGCAAATGAGTTTAAAATACTGATGCATCTCCAGCTTACTAGATGGTTAAGCCACAGAAAATGAGGTCGACTTACAAATGTCATGCTTGTTCATTGGAAGATGTCTTTCTAATTGCCACAGATGTGGGGTTGAACATTATGTCTGCTACTGGCTATTTGTAAATCTTGGTCAGACTCAAAATATTTCTAGACTTGGGGGTTGTGTCTATGAAAGGCTGATGGGTTGGCAACCATGGATACTGTTCTGAGGTGTGGGAATAAGGCATGGGAATAGGGGCCAGGTGGAGACAGGCTCCAAAGTCTGGCCTCTTTCTGACTTCAAAGCAATGACAAATCCTCCTGTATCACCTCTCACAATGCAGTGCAGAAGCAGCTTCATGCAATTTGCAGCAGGATCTTTCTCAGTGGGCAGCAACAGAGAAACAGCTGCCAGTTGCTGTGCACTTATTATGTGTCAAACACTATTCCAAGGAATGATGATTTCCCAAAAGCACTATGACTTAGGGGCTAGAATTGTTTTGAAGGTGAGAAAAGTGAGGGAAAACATACATGAAGGATCTTTCCCATGACTACAGAGCTAGAAATGAAGCAGAGACCTACAACCAACAGATCTGAGTCTGGAAACAGAAGTCCAACTCTGGCAGCTCATTGCCGGGCACACTGTTATATTGCTTCCTGTATAGAGGTTTAGGTTGGGTTTTAAAGTAGATTAGACAATTATGACTCTTCCGATGACCAGTTTCCCCTTTTGATTATCCTTTTGTTTATGAGATTTCTTTGTTCATTATTATATCTTGTCTTCTCCTGTATTGGAGAATATTTGGGTCTTGCATCTAAAGGTGATGCTTTGTAAATTTTGATCTGTGGGGAGTGTAGATCCACCGGGTTATTAGGACAAGGGGCCAGGACATAAAACCCACCCCTGGCCAACAAGTCCACCTTTTCACTTGGATACTGAGTTTGGGTTGCTGTGGGTTACTAAACTATGAAGGCGCCATCTCCTGCCCTGCAGAGCAATTAACTTTCTAACTAGGTACATTGTAGATGAGCAAACTTCTCTGGGCAAAAATCTCCAGGTAACTCACCTTTCACATTTCAGAACTCTGGAGGTAATGTCCTACTTTTCCTTTGAATTAAATATTGCTGCGCATAAAAGTTAGATGAAGGTAAATTCCCCTGAAAACACCTATATGATATGGTGTGCATGTTTGTGGGTGTGTGTGTGTGAAGGGGGACAGAATATGTGCTCTATTGAGATACCCATATGTTTTAAAAACACACTTATTTCAGTATATTTTAGTGCTAATTTTAATGTTTATTCCTTAGGAGTTTAGATAGGTATGTTACATTCTGACAGTCCAGCTTTGTTTTATTTTCTTATATGCTTGAGTTTTTCCTGTTCATTTTATTCAGGCCTATAGGCACATTAATTATATCAAAGTTGGGTTTATCTTTGCTTCTCATAATTTCATAGTCTTTTAATCATGTTACATCTGATTATTATCTTCTAATTCATTTAATGGAAGTTCTTGAGTCTATCTTATACTTAATTATATTCTCACTTCACTATTGAATCTAATATGTGTTTTACCATTATAAGATTCTATAATTTTGTCTTTCACTCCTTTTTGAAGCTCTGATAACCTTCTACTTTATAGCATTTTATTTGAACTTCATATTTCATTAAAGCCTTTCATTTTATTGTGTTTACTATTATTATTATAGTTATTATTTTGTGGTACTGGGAATTGAATCCAGGTGTTCATACTGAACTATATTCACACTCTCTCTCCTTCCTATTTTTATTTTGTGATCTCGGGTCTTGCTACCTCACCAAATTGCCCAGCCTAAGTCTGAATTTGTGATCCTTCTGCTTTGCCCTTCCAGGCCTGCCTGGTCTGCACCCTCTCATAGAGAGCTTTTTGTCTAAGGTGTCTTTGAAACTCTTAAGGGACTGTTTACCTGAAGCTTCCCTCTGTCTTTCCGCGAGTGATTTCTCTTTGGAATTAGGCTCCTCATCTTCCTTGGTTTAGATCTCTGCCCTCTTCCCTGCATGTCTAGTATTCATGTGAAACCCTAAAGCTGTTCTCTCATTTCTTATTTATCTTTAAGTGGAGCCATCTGTTTGTTGAAGAAAAATGTGGAACCGAGTTGGAACAGGCAGCAGTTCAATTTTACCCCTTTGGTGAGAGAGCATTCCTTGACTATTTGCTTGCTTGAAAATATTTAAATGTATTGATTTGGATTTATATGAAATACATTTTTGCACATTCTGGGGGCTCAGGACTTTCCTTTTTGTGATTTTTTTTTTGTACCAGGGATCGAGCTGGGGCCCTTGTGCATCCAAGGTTGGTGTGGTACCACTTGAGCTAAATCACCCCAAATTTCAGATTTTTAACACAGTTTCTCTACTCCCAGCTTCTCTACCTTGGTGATTTTCATGATTTTGTTGCCACAACAAAGCTGAGTTTTTGAGAACAAAAAAATAATGTGTCAACTTAGTTTCTTTATGCCCCATCTTCCTTGGTGTTCAGGCAGGAAGTGATAAAATGCTGGGCCGAATGTGGGGGGTGAAGACCTTCCGGCTGAGTGAAGGTACATGAAGCTTGCTTAACTCCATCCTGAGGAACTTGTTCCGTGACCAAGCAGAGCCGCAGAGGATCCTGGGAAGCATCCTTGTTTTCAGAAGGACCGGTGAGCAATGCCGGTCTCTGTGAGCTTGAGGGTGGGTGGAATGTTGTTTTTGTTACTGTTATCACTGCTTCCTACCTCATTGATGACCAAGAGTTTTCTGAAATAGATGTTATATTTTGCTTTTGTACACATTTGCAGTGATGTAACTATTATGGTTTAGATCAAGAGTGCCCCCTCCCTGGCCAAATTTCATGTGTTCAGCAGTTGGGCTTTTGGAAAGCAATTGGATGGGGGGGGCAGGTGCTACCGTCACCAGTGGCTTAGTTCACCGAGGAGTTCAAAGCTGAATGTGCTGCTAGGAGGTGACTCTGGCCTGAGAGAGGGACTCACGGGGAATTAGGCTGGAGGACATCTGTCTGCTTGGTTCCTTCTTTCCTTCTGTATACTGACCACTGTGATGGCAGTGACTTCCCCCTACCATTTCCTTCCACTGGGCTCTTCCACCTTTCCCTTGGGTATCTTGTCCCTGTGACTGGGCGTGAGTCTCCATGCCCAGCCTGTATGTAGTTACCGGGGATCGAACTCAGGACCTTGCGCTTGTGAGGCAGGTGCCGGAACCACTGAGCTAACCCTCCGGCCCTGCACCTATCTTATTCACTTTGTCCAGGTGCTAAGAAGTCAAATGTTTGTCTTAAGGCCACACACAGACACAGCAAAACAGCGACAGTGACGGGACCATATAGAGACCTATGGCTAAAAGCATGTGCCTTGCCACACTGTGCATGACAGATAGAAGATAACTGCTTGTTACTAAAGATAAACACACACGCACACACACACACATGTACAAATATCATAGCAAAAGGAGAGGAAAGAGAAGCCACCTAGAAAAGGTCAAGTCTTCTTTGCAATGAGAGTTAAACTTTGCCAAAGAATTGAGGTCATTTGAAGCAAATATTGAGTAGAATGATCAGATCTGGAACCCTCCAAAGGTGTTTCTTCCCTCAGGAATGTGAGCTCAGCCCTCTCTTCCCTTTTATCTACATGATGTGGAAAAGTGCTTTGCTGGATATTTTCTGAGTATTTATAGAGCACAGTAATAATTAGAGATACTGTGTGTATTAGAAGATACATAGAAGAATTACAGCATACAGTAAGATTTAATAGGCCTGTTATATGTTTGAAGAAAGATATCTCATAATATATGTGGATTTATATTTTGTAAAATTGTATCCCAAATGGGCAATCACTATAATATATGAGCCTTGGAGATTACATAATATAGTCGCTTTTGTCTTTTCCATGACAAAGTTTTTTTCTTTTTTGCGGTACCAAGGATCAAACTTGTGCCCTTGTGCTTCCAAAGTCCACATGGTACCATTTGACTTAAATCCCTGGCCCGCTTAACAAAGTTTGTTTTTTTTTTTTTTTGAGATAGGGTCTCACTTTGTAGTCCAGGCTGGCCCTGAGCTCATTATGTAGCCCAGGCAAGCCTCGAACTCAGCAATCCTCCTGTATCTGCCTCCCGAGTGCTGAGATGACAGGCATGAGCCACTATGCCTGGCAACAAAGCTTTTTAAAGGGAGAAAAAAATGTACAGGAAACTAGGTATAACCAAGCTAAATGTAACTACCAAAAACCAAACTGCAAGTCTCACCCTGTCTTTACTGTCTTTGTCCTTGGGGAATGATGATTCTTTTGAAAGAGTTTCTAACACCACAGTGCAAGGGACTGAACCCAGGGCCTCAGGCAAGGTGCACAAGCACAGCTCTTGCTAAATTGTCCAGGCTGTCCTTGAACTGCTTCCCCCTGCTTCAGCTTCTGGAGTAGCTGGGATTGCAGGGAGGCTCCATCATGCCTAGATCCTGCTGTAGATTTTTTACATGTACCTTGGTTGTTACTAGACTTTCCAGGTGGTTTGTAGTCCAGAAAGAGTTGAATGACCATTGACAGGCAGGCCACATTCCCCACTCTTTTCTGTGACCTACAAAACTTCACTATTAGGTCTTACCAACATCTAAAAATTGTATATATTAAAATGTGCAATGTGATATTTTGATATAATACAGTAAAATGATTACTAGATAAGAAATGAATACATTCATCTCCTTGTTTTGTTTGTAAAGAGAACACTTGAAATCTATTCTCTTAGAAAATTATCAATGTACAACACAGTACTATTAACTATAGTCTTTTTGCTGTATATTAGACCCACAGATATTTATCTTACATAAACAGCACTTGGTATTCCTTGAACAACACCCCCAACATGCAAACAATGTCCTAACCCTGTTCTTGTGAGTTTATTTTATTTATTTATTTGCTTTTTGAGACAGGCTCTTACTTTGTAGTTCAGGCTGGCCCTGAGCTCACTATGTAGCTCAGGCAAGCCTCAAACTTAGCAGTCCTCCTGCCTCTGCCTCCTGAGTGCTGGGATTACAGGCTTGAAACACCAAGCCCAGCTATTTTTCCAGATAGATTCCATATAGTAAGTGAGGTCATGCAGCACTTTTCTTTCTATGTCTGGCTTATTTCACATAGCATAGTATTCTCCACATTCATCAATATTTTCACAACATGAGGATCTCCTTTTATAGAGCACAATAATGTTTATTGAATAGCTGCATACGATAGCTTCTTGGTCCATATATCTATCAATGGACACTTAGATTTTTATTATAATGTGTGGGATTTAATTTCTTTGAATATATGTCTTCTAGAAGGGTCACATGGCAGTTCCACTTCAAATTTTTTTAGGAAATTTTATACTATAATGCCTATACCATTTTAAATTCCCACCAAGAGGGTACAAGTTTTCATTTTATTCCCACACCATCATCAACTCAGTTATAATGTATCTTATCTTTTTGGTAATAACTATCTTAATAGGCAGGAGGTGATGATATGTTTTTATGGTTCGGACTTGCCTTTCCCTGAGGATTCATGATGTTGAGCACTTTTTCATATACCCGTTGGCCATTTGTGTGTTTTCTTTGAAAAATGTTTGTATATTCAGATCCTTCGGCTATTTTTTAAAGTCATGTATTTTGGTTTTGTTGTTGTTATGGATTTGAGTTCCTTATATACTTTAGGTATTAATCCCTTTATATATATATTTCTAATTATATAATATCTAATAAAATATCTATATATTATATATATGCCTTAGAAATATTCTTTCCCAGTCTAAAGATTGCCTTTTCATTTCACTGATTATCTCCATTATTATGTAGAAGTCTTAAATTTGACATCATTTTACTTGTTTATATCTACTTGTTTATTTTTTTTTTTTACTTCTGTTGTCTTAGTTTTGGGTATGATATTCCAAACCATCATTGCTGACATTAGTATCAAGGAACTCTCCCCTATGTTTTCTTGTTTTCAGGTCTTACATTCAGGACTTTTAAGACATTTTGAATATATTCTTATGGTACTTTGAGTTAAGAGAGCGAGTGTGGTTTGTAATTCCGAGTCAACAAAGTAGGATGTCCTGATACATGGCTGCCACATAGTTTATTGCAGGGCTAAGCCAAAGCCTGTGTAAGTCCAGAATAGTCTCCACACCCTCCTTCTGGAGAGGTTTTGGTAAAGCTTGTTACTGCTCTAGTGCTGAAAACTTAGTAAAGTTAATAGCTGCAGTAAATTTCATTTGACTACTAATGGTTTTAAGATTCTATGTTCTCTCTTGCTAATTAGTCTTCTAGACTGCTTCATTTGTTACCCAGTCATTGGGATTTCTTCAAAGATTTGAGATACAATGGTTAATTGTTGTGCAAGATCAATTTCTCACTCAAAAAACTTAATAAGTCTGTGTTCCATAATCAAATTTGAGATTGAGATCACATTTTATTTCTTTAATTTTGCCAAAGGCAAAGGAAAGAAGAAATACAGAGGTCAGGTGAGTGACTCTTACTGCTGGTATTTAATCTCTAGACATAGCTTCAGAAGTATAAATTAGACAATATAATCATGAAACCAATAAAATTATGAGTGCAGCTAGGCAAGAAGATTATATGTTTCTAAGATACATGATTTATAGAATCACTAGAAATAAGTGATCCTGAAGGCCTGAAGAAAACATATCATCTCAAAAAGAAGAAAGAAAAAAAGAAACTACATTATTTATTGTAGCACTTTAATAGATACTTTCCATAAGAAGCAAACATATTAGAGGTCCAGAGACTCAAGAAAAGTCTTGATTAGAAATGAAAAGGAAGTTAGAAGATGGAATCTTTGGACCTAAAAAGAAGAAAGGAAAATGATCTAAGTTAAGAAAGATGGTAAAATGCATGTGAAAATACAAAGTTTCAACTCACATGGAGAAGACACAGGGCCAGTGCAGGAGTGTGGTTCAAAGGATGGAGGAAGGACTTGAAGAACTCTGAGTTATGTTTAGAGCTTATTTCTCTGACCACAACCTTGTGGGATCATCTGATAATGAACTGTCCATAACTGACTATGACCAGATGATGCGGTTGGATAATGAACTGAAATTGACCAGATTTTGGATGTGGAATGGTGCAGAACATGAATAAATCCATCATAGATGCATTTTCAATCTTTCAGTTCCTTCTTGATGACGCCATCACAATTATTTCCTGACATGGTAGGGACCCCCAGGGATGGGGTGCTTACCTCCAGCCACAGGAAGTGGGACTGTGTTGGTTCTGAGATGGATGGAAGGATCAGGACATCATCTGTGCTGTCCAAACAGGAGTGAAGACAGGTCTGGGCAGGTCTCCAGGAAATTCAAGAGCGTATCATGCTTTTTCCTGCCTCTTCCAAAGGTTGTGAGAATGACTGAACTTCGAAGGAACAGTCACGCTAAGAGGGAAAGCATGAGACTCTCAGGGGAACCAGCCCAGTGTCCTTACATGCTTTGGCAGAACCCTTCTGCAGGCATCTACCCTCCTCTCTTGCAAAGCAGGGCAGGAGATCTCCTGCCTTACTCAGGAAGCTTGTCTTGGTGGTCTGTTATTTGAAGGTGTCTCTTTCTTATAAACACTCTGTGATCTTCTCTAGACTTGTGTACAGTTGGATCTGCCTCTGGATCTGCCTTGAGGGCCAGGTCATGGGGAAGGACTTGTTCAGTGTGAAACACCTGACTAGGTTCACCTGACTGTTTCCATGCTTTCTCTAGAACCTCAGTTTCTTTTTTGATGGCCCGGTAGCACAGTCTGGCCCTACTGGTTGCTACTCAAAGCACAGAGAGATGAATTAGAGGGTAGATGCTTCTATCAGCCTTAGAAGCTGAGGTGCTCTGACCAGCTGCATCAGAGTGACCTGGGATCTTGTCAGAAATGTGGGCATTTCTTCTATAGTTTGACTGAAAAGTCTGCATTCCCCTCTCCCTGTCCCTTCATGAATGGACATGTCATCAGGATGGTTGGTTCCTTGTCCTTCTCTCTAGGCAAAGTTGCTCTTGAGAACCCATCAGCCTCTTAGGGGCCAGTGCCTTAAATGCAAACCCTCCTTGTCTCCATCTTTCTCCTCAGCCCCCCTAATGAAGCCAGATGTCTACAGAGCTACTTGTCCATCATTATATACTCAATTTGTTAACTTCCCAAGTGGCAAACCCTACCCCGATACTTGGGAAAGGGTTGTCACCGGAGCTGGGTCTATACCACACAACCAGGCTGAGGAATGAAAGTTTGCTTGATGTACCTGTCACCTTCAGCCTTTTAGGTCTGGAGAAAAAAAATTATATGTTGTCTTTAAAACAAAAAAGATTCAAAGGTTCTGTTGGTCATCCAAAGTCAATGGTGTCTATCTGAGCCTGTTAAGAAAAAGGAAAAGAAATAGAGATCTGAGCTCATTGGACAAGCCTGAGAGGGACCTCTCTGGCCCTAGAGATCAGACCAGCTACTCTACTACAGGCTATAATGTCTTAATTGGGTCATGGGCATAAGACTGGGGGAATCTATGAGAAGGAGTCATGGTTACCTGTTATGGACGAGGGTTGGGAGTGCACAGGGAGTTGCAGTTACTTGTGAAGTACAGGGCTGAGTAATGGTAGGAGTTATGGATTGTAGCCATGGTAACTGGGCCTTATCAACCCATGATTGTACCTTTTGGGCAGGTACACAACCGCAGCAGTGGGGGCCGAGTTCATCTGATCTCTGTTCAGCACAGAATGGAGGTGGTCAGACTCTTTCAGAGCCCAGATTTGAGTTGTCCCAAGACTCTGACTCAGGTGACACACCAGCTGTCCTTTGCCATTGCAGAAGGCAGTGTCTGGTATAGCCTGGAGCCACCCGGAAGGCTCTGTTCTCAGGTGTCTATAACACCTGGGGGAGAATTAAGCCTTGTCCACTGGAGCAGGTGATGCTTGTCGGGCTCCGAGAGGGCTTTTGTGCTGCAGCAGTGGGGAAAATGTAATCCACCCTGCTTGCCCCTGGTTCCCATCAGCTTTTGTGTTCTCTGTTGTATTTACTAATAATAGGGCAATTAATGCAACTTGAAGGAGTTTTATTTTCTTTCAAAGCAGGCTGGCCCATGCACCTAATTAAAACCAGTTTTCAAGCTCTGAACAAAGTCCCAGATTTCAATTCACAAAATCCCATCAAGCATGGCCTCTTCTTGAAGAGAGGGTTGATTTTTGAAGGTCTGGTGAGGTTGTGAGTAAAAAGTGATTAGTGAAATTGTTCTCCTTTCTAACCAGAGACTGCAAAAGATTTGAGAGTTCTGTGGACACTGGTGTAATAAAGAAAAATAGTTATTTTTCTAGTGAGTTGGAAGAAAATGTGAGGCCCCTTTGGAGGCTTATGATCTGCACCTTAGAAAAGACTGGAATCTTTAATAGCTCATAGTATTTATTTGATGTCTTTGAACTGTCAAAGCAAAAATTAGGTAATTTCAGGGCCTGTTTTGTTAGAACATTCACAACCAGTGTCTCTCCTGGGCCAGTATCCCCAGGGGCCCAAGATGGGCACTGTTGAGTTTTCTCAAATATATAAACAAACAGTTTTCAATCCCCCCAAATCCTTACTTGACATGGTAGTCTGCCAACTATTGCCCCCTTCTTATTTCTTTATGGTCAAGGACACTCTTCAAACCTCAGCCTCTTTGTTGGTCAGCAACATTCAGTTCTGCTGACCACTTTGTTTTAGAAACATTTTCACATTCGCGTTCCACAGCCATTTTTTCTGTTTCTTTCCAGCCCCAGTTTTCCCGGGTCCAAACTCACCATCAGTGTGTTTTCCAGTCAGTGTTTATTATCCTCCAAGTAGAAGCTATTAGCTCATAGCCAGGAAAGAGATGAGGTGACATCACAGTAATTAGGAATCATTTCATCAATTGTGTTTTCTTTAGTAGATGGATGACAAAGAACTTTCTGTGATGGAGCCTTTGAAATGTGGCCCATGGGAATGAGGAAGCAACCTGTGAAATTTTAGGTCATATAGATGAATTGAAATAGTCACATGTGGTAACTGCCCGCCAGATCGACGGTGCAGGGTGGGCTCTGGCTGTGCAGAGTGTGCTGGTGCAGATGTGAATTAGAGACGCAAGATCTCTGGCCCCATCAGACTTGCTGAATCAGAAGCTGGGTCAGAAGAAGATGAGACAAGACTCAGGAGTGCAGTGATGGTTGAGAATTGTGGCTCTTCCAGGTTAATTCTTCAACACTGCGGTGACGGACACGTGTTTGGAACCTAGCACAATTCTGGATGTTAGGAGATCCACAAGAAGGTGCTCTCTGGAAGTTTTCACCATGACCTCCTTATCATGTTGATCAAATACATTGTGAACTCCTCTGGATGTTACAGCTCTAAGATTATTATCATTTCAGAAGACAGTTGAGTTTAATCTATTGATCTGAGCTGTGTCATCTTCCTCGATCTAGTGTCTATCTGTCTGTCTATCTTAGGGTTAGTAAAACTGCAAGCTCCCTTCCTATGCTCCAAGGCAGTAGTGTCTTCCTTTGAAAAAGGAGTAGAATAAAGAAAAGGCAAAAATTAAACAGTATTGTACACTAACTTTCAAAGAGGTAAGCTGTTCTTTTCTGTAATTAAATCAGACCGGAGCCCTAAGGCACAAGACATACTAAGCTCACATTTAGAGATCTGAAATGAAGAAACGATAGGAGAAGCCTAGTTTGAACAAGATGTTTCCTTAGTCTGGTGTTCTTTTGTGAATTGGGGATGCACCTCAGGCCTTTGCACTGAGTTATGCCCTTGGCTCTTTTTTATTTTGAGATAGTGTTTTGCTGAGTCACTAAATTGCTCAGGGTGGGGTCAAGCTTGTGATCCTCCTGCCTCAGCCTCCAAGAGTGCTGGGATAACAGGTGTGTAGTAAGGTGTTATAGCATCCATCCCCACAGAGACCAGGCCACCTAGGCTCGTTGGCACATAAATGCAATCCCAGCATAAAATGAGATCATGTTTATATGGAACCCCAGACTTCCTCTCCTGTACTTAAATCTTTTCTCGATTCCTTGTAATATTTAATATCATGCAAAAATTATGCAAACAGTTTTATCGTGTAGGGAGTATTAAAAACTAAAAAGCCTATGCATGTTCAGTACAGATGTAGCATTTTTCCATCTGAGTTTGAAATCCGTCCATGTGGAACGTACAAAAACAGAGAGGAGTGTATATGCATTTAAAGAACAATATTCATGATTTCCTACTATACAAGACAACTGTGTGTGCCAATTGTGGTTTTATTACTTCAGGTTTTGTTTATACAGCCAGAAAACAGATGTCAGAGGATGCATGGCTTTTTTTTTTTTTTTAATGTTTGCTCAACTCTTAAAGATGCTCAGAAACACCAGTTTGGATCACCTTCCTTGGGGGTGAGATATAAAATGCTCTTCTCTGGTTTCCATCTTACATCTCCAACTTAGAGGGAAGGAGGGTATGATTGATCTGGACTTTTCTCCTTCCAAATCTCATGTCTCCCTGGGAGAAAATTCTGTCATTTCTGGGAGAGACAAAAGAGAGGTAGACCAACGTCCACAGGGAGGTGAATGAGGAGAGACAGTAATCGGCAGGCATCTGGGAGAATGAGAGGGTGGAGTCCCAGATGCCGCCTCCAGTGCCAGTGTCGGCTCAGTCTCTGGTTATTGTGCACCAAACATGGCACAAGGTTTCAGTTTGTAACTTGTGAGTATGAAAGGATTTGAGAATAGCCGTTGCTAATTTTGTCCCCACTTGTCTGGGAACGTATCAGTTAAGGATAGTCCTAATGGCGCTAACACTTTCACAGCTCTAAAGACGGCGGGAAGCCAGACTGCGTCCCAACCCGCTCTCAGAAGCCATTCGTAGGAAAAGGGCAGCAGCCACTTCCAAGTTGCTCCTGTTGATAACTGGTTGACTATGTCTTCTGAGAACTAACAAAGGCTAATCATGTATGTTCTGCTTTACTGTAGTAATTTGGAAAAGGGGAAAACTGTATGGAAAGAGGAATTTTAATTCTGTAGAATTTCAAAATATACTTCTAGTTGAAAGCTTTGTTCCATTCCACAGATAAGATTACAAAGGAAAATGTGGAAAATTATGACATAACTATTTAACACATCCCTCAGGGACTATCTTAAATTCCTCACACTGTGTGCCTCATGGTGCAGTGGGAATAAAAATTTGGACAGGGATCCTGATTTTCATCCCTATGTATTTCCTAACTAGATCTGTGGTCTTGAGATAACTTCCTAAATTCTGAATTCTGATGGCTTCATCTGTAGTCTTCTGGGGTAAATTACTTCTAAGCTCTAATATTAAATATGTGATATTTTTCTTTAAACTATTGTCACTTCCCCAAGGAGAAGAAGCTGAATTCTAACCATGATAGGAAAGTATGGAATACATGCATTCTTTAGCTGTGTTATAAATACAACATACACATCACGTAGCAGAAATGTATATCATCAATGTGAATGATTAATTTGTGTTCGGCTCATAAACCTGAATCATAATTGAGTTTTATTTTTGTGTTCCAATGTTGGTTTCTTCCAACTTATTTCCCAGTTTGTCCTGCATCAGACAAGCAACCCTAAATATAGCATGGTTTCTATGGGAACATACTTTATCCTGTAGACTCCAAGAACACATTTTATCTGAAAAATAAGGATTGTCAGACAGTATGTCCAAATCTGGGCCTATAACCCAGATTTTGTATCTTTGAATTAATTTCATTTGAGGAGAGATGTTTTAAATTGGTTGAAAAATTGGTTCCATATGAAATTTTTCCAGCTGAGTTGAATTGGTACAAACCTGACTTTCATAAAAAGAGCTGAAATTTTATCTTTCATTGAGAGTTTTTCTTGAAATAATTAAGCATATGGCTCCATTGTACTTGAATGCTGTGGTTTTATATCTTTGTGACCACAAGCACTGTTGGATGATCAGGTAGCAGATGGTGAAGGTAGGAATAATACTTGCTTTTTTCCAAAGCAAATGTGAATTTTATCAGCTGGTACATAAATGTAGGCCATTATGAATGTGCATTACAGGTGGTAAAGTTTCCATCCTTTTGAATTTCTATGCCTGAACAATAATAAGATTTGGGCTATGTTTACTTGAAACTATTGAAGGTGTGTCGTTCCTTTGCTCTCTTTGTTTTCTATTAAACTCAATACCTTATTAAAATTATGCTTGGATATCTTAGAACAGTTCAAGATGTCTATGAAGGAAGGACAGGAAGTGAGAAGGTTCATGTAGGAAAATGAAAGATTTTGGAAATAGAAATGAGCTTTCTTGTTGAAGTTACATTACCAGAGGGTCAAGCTTCAAAAGAACCATATCTCCTGTGGCAGATCCAATGAGAGAAGGGAGAGTTTGGAAACTAGAAGTAAAGTATATGAATATTTTGGAGTTACCCAGAGATTACAAAAGCCACACAGAAAGTACTTCCCCCTTCAACATTCACATTCTTACTCTGAGTGTGAAACATTTGGGAAATACATAAAAGTAGGAAAAGAAACAACACTAGGAAAAAACCATTTAATTTATTTTCACATGAATGAGAAAAATAAGTCACCGATAGTGCAGATGAAAATCTTATAGGAGTAACCCAATCTGTATCACAGCTAGCTGTCGTGATAAACATCCATTTGTGGCTTGGGTGGTTTATTGCTATACAACATTTTGGCTGCTAAATTTGGTCAAAAGCACGAAATTCTATGTAAGGACATTATCCATTTCGTGAATTCACCTGATTGTGGTGGCTTCTGAAGTCTTTGTTCCACAAAACTGTGCTTATTGCCTGCCTGATGAAGATCCATCCACAAATGACCAGCAAACCTTAAGTCACTGCAGAAGCAAATCACAAGAGGAAGAGAGAGTAGTTTATGTGGTCATTTCTATTTGGGTACAATGGGTATCTAGAAATTTCAGCATTTGGGTTTAAAGAGCAAAAAGTTATCTAGAATTGTAGGCTTCTGAAAAGTAATATGAGGAATGGTGTTGAGGTCATAGAGATAAAGCCTTGAGGGAAAAGAAAAGTGATATCTAACTTCTTCCTTCACTATGAGCTTACCTTATGATTTTAAAGATCTGCCTGATGAATCTGAAGGTGCATCAGAAAGAATAGAATCTTGTGTCTCACTTTTATGTAATATCTTTGTGTATAGTGTACCGTGAAAAATGTTGAGTCAGAGGATCTCTTAGGTTCTTTGTGGATGTGACATCTCACAAAAATCTTGCAAAATAGATATTACAACTCTGGTTTTTATTGCAGAAGAGAGAACTATAGACTTAAATATCTTCCATTATTAGCCAGGTGATGTGTCCATTTAAATGGACAAAAAAATTTCATTGCTTTAAAATAATTTCAAACTTAAATCCTGCTTGCTTAGGCTTAAACAAAATTTATAACTAAATCAATAGCACCTTTGATATACACAAATTTATATATTTTACATAAAAATCTTCTATGTATGTACTTTATTAGCATGCATATTTTAACATATAATGCAAGTCATAATTATGTTAAGTTACAATAAAATTTTACTGAGGTTGATAAATATGCTAGATCCCATATGACTTTTTACAAAAATAAAACAAAAAATGGTCGTTATTCTCTACAAGAAGTTTCTGTTGTAGCAAAGGCAAACTCTAAGAAATTTAGATTTGTTCTGTGGGATAACTTCTCAGATACCAGTGATTAAATTCTGCCTTTGGCCAGATGGGCAAGAGTTCTGTGGGGAAATGACAAGGAGCTTTATGGAGAGAAAACTTTGAGTGATTATTTCCTGAAACTCAAACTGTCAGAACAAAGGCTTTAAAAAGGTTTTTATTTTTTAGGGGGAGGTGGCATTAAATAGAGATTTATGATATACTTACTGATGAGGTAACAGTTGTATGTCACCTAACCATGTGCCTGCCCCCTACTTAAAGTAAGGAGAAAGATACAAAAGTTGTCTTCTTGTCATACCTTAAGAATCATAATATTTATATATTTTTTTAATTATAAAACTCTCAAACACATTCACTCATTGAATTTTTTAATAAGTTTTAATGCAGGTCATACGAATCTCCTCATTTCACAGATAAATGTCCTTAGAGGCATTTTTGTCCAATCCTTCGGCACCTCAGTGGCTGGACTTGCAGAGAAGCACATGACCAGTGTCTGATTTCCTACTGGTGCAAGATCACTGTCCTTAAATACCCAGCTGCAAGATGCAAATAGCAACCAACTCACTTTTAAGCTCTGTCTTTCCATCAAATTGTAACACAGCAGTTCAAGAAGAGAGGGGTGCAGGAAATATGTATTAGATGTTGCCCCTTTTCTAAAAGCTGCCCACAGAAATGACTCTAAAAAAGGTGTCTGGGGGAACCTTTTAACAGTAACTCCATAGGATTTACATGGTTTTCTCTATATTATCCTGAATTAGTTTGCTTGACAACATGACAGGTGACTTTTATAAGGTTGACCTGAAGGTGTACTGAATGTGTACTGACCCTGAATTTATTGAAAATGTTGTCATTTTGTTCATCATGAATTTTACATTCATTTTGGTTTAAAATATTTTATTTTAAAAATATTATTTATTTTGATTATGGAGTTGTTTGGCCCTTAAGTGTTTTTTAATTGAATTCTTTATTGGTACATTTTACTTACAGCACACAATCACACTCAACATTGGGGAACTTGTACCAGTATATAACATGAGTTAATTTTCATTTTTACCCATATCCCTACCCCCCATAACACCTCCACCCCCTATACACATGTGCTTTCTTTTTCTTTTCAAATCATATTTCTTCTTTCCCCCCATTACTTTCCCCTACCACATTCCCTTTGAATATTTCCTGTTTCACAAAATCTATCATACATTCTAGAACTCATTTACATCTACAGGTTCTTCCTTAAGTTTTGCAGCTGAAGCTAATGCATCATACTGATTTTTGTCCTATGTATGTATAGGAATATATCCATAGAGTACCTAGGTACACAGCTCTGATCTTAACATTTAAACTTAGTTTTAGCATTTTATTTCATTTTCTTCTATCTCTTTGGTATGTTTGAATTATTGGACAAAATCTGACAATAATTTTTTGGTTTGTAAATACTTGTCTTGGACTGGAGAATTCAATACAACTAACACTTAGGATGTGTAGTTTCAACTACAATATATTCATCATAATTTTATAATTTTTTGATTTAGGGTTTATGATCTTCTGAGTTCTTCGTGGCAAAATATGGAGATAATTAATGCAACCAAGCTGGCAAGTATCTCAAACACAGAGTTAGGACAATGCAATGTGCATTGTAGGATTGTTCTGATAATACTCTACAGCGTGGTTTTCCTTGGAGGCACTATTGGAATGGTTATGATGTCGTGCATGATGTTCAAAAGGAACAGCCAATCAGTGGTTGCCACGTTTGTCCTCAGTATCATAGCTGTACATTCCATGCTGCTGGTCAGCCTTCCCTTCTGCATCAGCATTATTTCTCAGTCACCTGGGGCCTTGGATCTTTTGCTTGTCGCATGGTCAGCAGTGTCATTTTCAGTCATATGTACTTCACCTTTGTGTTCTGTGTGGCCATTGTCATCCTCCGATTGCTCATTTATTTCAAGAAACTCCACAGCCAACAGCTAAAAAAGCACCATGCTGTAGTTTTGAGTATAGCTATTTGGACAGCGGGTGGCCTCATGTTTTTGCCATTTTTTTTTGTTTTGTTTTTACAATATGGCAGAGATCCAAGTCACTTGGAACAGCGGCGATGTTTTGAGTTCTACAGAGATCTCAACCACAGAGAAATTGTTATCATCAACTACTGTGTGATTGTCATCATGTTGACCACGGTTGTGATCCTCTTTCTGCTACAGCTGATTGTCATCTTTCAGTTGATAAAGGCTCTCTGGCGGATGTGTGGGGCCATCAAGAATATAGGGTCCAAATGAAAAGTTCCTTCTTCCTCCTAATCATCGTTGTTTGTTTTGTACCCCACCATGCGTTTCGAGTTCACTTTATTCAAAACTATCAGGGAGAGAAAGCCCTACATTAGTTCTTTACAATGAGATCTGTGTTGCCTTAACAACTGTCTGTTGCTTGGATATGATGTGGTTCACAGGTGGGGTGATCCGTTAGAAATTTCTGTGTGGCTTTCTTGGTAGTCACTTTCCCCCTCGTGACAAAATCATTTTAACTCAATAGGAGCTGCTGTGATTTGAAAATGCTGCTCATAATCATCCAACTGTTAGATTGCTCTTAATCAAAACTCTCTTTCTACAAAAAGGGAATGAAGATCGATCATTCCTCACTTCTTGAAGAACAACTACCATCCTACATTTACAATAGAACATGTCCACTCCCTCAGCTCTACTCAAATTGACCACATCATCCTTTTATTCAGGCAGTACTTACTTTATTTATTTTTACATGTATATTTTATGAATATGTTTGCAATATTTAGTGATTATATTTCTCATGCAGTGCTCGTACAATTACATAGCACATCCAAACTCTTTTTACTTCGTCTTCCACTCCCCCTTCTCCCATATCTAGATCCCTTTTCCTCTTGCAAAAGCTCTTCCTGTTTCTTATTACACATCTTTCATCTTGCTCATTAGATTATTTATACTTTGGGCGTCTCATGTAAGATTAACCATATAATATTAAGCTTGTATGTTTGATTTATGTCACTTAACATCATGGTCTCATGGTGCAACCATTTTCCTATAAAAGCTCACATTTATCCATCTTTATGGCAAAATACTATTTCATTTTGCATTAGTATCTCATATTCTTTATCCAGTCATCTGTTGATTAACATATAGGCCTAATTCAAGATGTAGCTAACGTGAATTGTGCTGTTTCAGACATAGAAATACATGTATAATTGTGATATGATATCTTTAGCTCTTTTGGACAGATCCATAGCAAGGGAATAGCTGGGTCAAACAGAATATTTGCTTTTAGTGTTTTGAGGAATATCTTTGCTGATTTCCATGGTGGTGGTACTAGTTTATATTCCTACTGACAATGGAGAAGGATTTCTTTTGTGCATAACCTACTCAACTTTTGTTCCTTGATAGTTATTCTTGTGGAGTAAGAAAGAATCCTGGTGTTGTTTTACTTTGCATTGTTCTAATGGCCAAAGATGATGAACATTTGTTGCTTCTATTTATTGGCCATTTGTTCTTCTGAGAAGTGTCTGATTATTTTAATGGCCAATTTCTTGATTAGATCTTTTATTTCAGAGGTCTAATTTTTTTAAAATTTTTTTTTTGAGACAGGGTCTCACTTTGTAGTTCAGGCTGGCCCTGAGCTCACTATGTAGCCCAGGCAAGCCTCAAACTCAGCAGTCCTCCTGCCTCTGCCTCCCGAGTGCTGGGATTACAGGCATGAGCCACCATGCCCGGCTTCAGAGGTCTAATTTTTGAGTTATTTATAAATTTTAGTATTCTAAGGAGTAACTGGCAAATTTTTTTTCCATTCTGTAACTACTTTGTTCTGTTACTTGTTTCTCCTTCTGTACATTCTCTTTTGATGTAGTCCAATTTGTTAATTTTTGATGTTATTTCTTGTGCTAGTAAAAGTCTGTTAAAAAAAAAGTCTGCTTATGTCATCTGGAGTTTTACCTATTTTATCTTCTAGAAGATTGTTTCTTTTTGAATATGCAATCTTGATTTTATTTTAGTGCATAATGATGGAACTGGTTCTTTTTTATCAGTGTGACCAATCTTCCCAGTACCATTTGTTAAAGAGGCTATCTTTCCTCCAGAAAATTTATGGGCCCCTTTGTCAAAGATGAGATGACTATCCTGGGCGTAGTGGCTCACACCTGTAATCCCAGCACCCGGGAGACAGACAGGAAGATTACTGAGTTCGAGGCTTGCCTGGCTATATAGTGAGCTCAGGGCCAGCCTGAACTCCAAAGCGAGACCCTGTCTTAAAAAAAAAAAATGAGATGACTGAATGTTCCTGGAGTTGTTTCATGTTCTACTTACTTTACTTAACACAAATATATTGGACCCTTGAGTTTCAAACTTCATTCATCCCCAAAGACTGGTTGTAACTCACCCTGGTCAATTGAAGGTTTGAGCTCATCTACTCAGCCTTCAAAGTCTCTTCTGTATAAGTTTAAGCTATACTTTCTTCCCAGAAGACCTCTGTGTCATTAGAGAGACATTGGTCCAGAATTTCTCAATTAATCCCACACAGGAATTGATATTATAATGTTCCTTCCAGAACTCTTTAAGGGTTAAATCTGTATCCAAGACCTTCTGGAAACATAAGCAGCCAGCATTTGAGTCATAATGTAAGAGTTTGGTTGTAAGTTAAAACTAAAATTCTGATCATAACCCAAGTTGTTTATATATCAGGCTAGTTGTAACACAAAGGTCCACTGTATTGGTTTTCCTTGTATATCTGCAGACATTTGCTTTTGCTGAAGCTCTGATTCTAGAATGCTTTTTTACTTACTCAAGAAACAAGTGAAGGTAGGAACTCTATCAATAAAACAGGTTCTAGAATAGCTTTAATTTATTCAAATTTACTGCATCTGAGGATTACTGATTTCTTTCTCTTTTTTTTTTGTTTGTTTTTTTTTTTTTTGGAGACAGGGTCTTGCTTTGTAGCTCAGGCTGGCCCTGAACTCTCTATGTAGCCCAGGCAAGCCTCGAACTCAGCAATCCTCCTGCCTTTGCCTCTTGAGTGCTGGGATTACAGGCGTGAGCCACCATGCCCGGCACTGTGGTATGCAGTGTTGATTGCTGGTTGGCGTGAGTCACCACGCCCAACATTATATGTGGTTACCGGGGATCAAACTCAGGACCTTGCGCTTGTGAGGCAGGCGCCGGAACCACTGAGCTAAATCTCCGGCCCAGGATTACTGATTTCTAATGGAGCAGCTGGCTTTGCCACTTGGGTGAAAGCATTAGTGAGCACAGGGTAGTCAAAAGAGTTAGAAAAAAAACTTTTCCTGGAGTGCTGGCTACAGATGTGGTTCAATTCTGATCAAAACACAACAGGAATTCACACATCTGTCACCTATTTATTTCACTTATGAGTATGTCCTTAAGGTAAATATCCTATTTTTTTCTCTGGTATGAGAAACTGAAGATGTAAATGAGTTCTAGAATGCATAATAGATAATGTGAAATAGTAAATATTCAAAGGGAAATGGGGTTTAGGTGTAAATAATGAGGGGAAAGAAAAAAATGTGATGGTAAGAAAAGAGGAAACAACACTTACATGTGTAGGGCGAGGATTGCAAGGTAGGTAGAGGGAGGAGAAAAATGAGAATTAAATCATGTCATACTGATACAAATTCTCAGTGTTGAGTGTGATCATTATACGTGCATATATAATGTACCAATAAAGATTCAAAATTTAAAAAACACAGAGAGAATTTAGGAAGTTGAGATGACTTCACAGACTTATGTGCTCAAACACTAAACAGTAAAAGAAGTCAGAAAAAGTGGCAAAAAATTAGGTTTAGTCTATTGGAGCCCAAATATTTGAGGCCATGGGACTCTATATAATTTTTGAGGTGCCCTCTTTAATCAAATGATGCTATATAATTAAATTTAATGCTGATATCAGCTAAGCTCAATACAAACATTCATGACAGCCAATGTGGGTTCCACTTATACAGAAATTGACATGCAGTCGCCTTTCTTACAATAACAGGATCTTTAAGATCATTTTTCGTGAACCATGTACCTAAATCATGCCTTTCTGGCTAACAAGCCAGCATGCTTTATGCAAAGGAGTTTTGGAGGCGTTTGGAATCCAACTGTGTTCAGAAATCAAGAAAATTCAGGTAAGGTATTCACAGTGTATGCCATGTTTTCTGTAGTGTGGGGCTATAACAACATGTTTAAAATATGACAGTGCCTGAAATGTGGAATTCAGAACGATTTTACTTTGTTAATTCAGTAAGATCTTTTTTTTTCTTGAGACAGGGTCTTGCTTTGTAGTTCAGGCTGGCCCTGAGCTCACTATGTAGCCCAGGCAAGCCTCGAACTCAGCAATCTTCCTGTCTCTGCCTCCCGAGTGCTGGGATTACAGGCATGAGCCACCACAACCAGCTAAAAATATATTTTAAAGGCTGGAAGTGTTACTGATCCATGCTGGTCTCATGCTTTACTAATAAACCCATTATTAGATAAATAACTATATAAATGGTTTTTCCTATTTTTGCCATTATCATTACTATAACTATGAATTATACTTCAGAAAACTATAGTAGGACTATTTTATAATCCTGGTGTCATAGAACAAAACAAAACAAACTTACCATACAGTTAGCCAATCATGTTAGGGGCATGATAAATACTAGTCTCCTCAAGACTGTGACTGATTTATTCACCACTCAATTTACAAGTACCTTAGATTCAGTGAGTTTTAATTTATTTATTCATTCACTTATTTATTTATTTGTTTGTCTTTTGAGATGGAGTCTCGCTTTGTAGTTCAGGCTGACCCTAAACTCACAGCAGTGTAGACCAGGCTAGCCTCAAACTCATAACAGTCCTCCTGCCTCTGCCTCCTGAGTGCTGGGATTACAAGCATGAGCCACCATGCCCAGCATTGTGGTATGTGATCCCAGGGATTGAACTCAGGACCTTGTGCTTGACAGGCCAACTCTGGAACCACTGAGCTAAATCCCCAGCCCTCAGTGAATTTGTTTTTAATATGATGGGCAACCTATAAAAGAACTTTCAATTATCCCTTGATTCCTAACATTCAAAACTTTGTATAATCTCCTCTTCCACTGATTTATGAGTAAAAGAGGGAAGAGGAATGGGATTATCATGATCAATGTTAGGTTATAAAAAGGCTGTGGCTTCCATATTAGACATTTTCTTCTTCTCTTGTTGGCTTCACTCTGGAGGAAGCCATGCTTTAAAGTAGGACCGTGGAGAAGCCCATGTGTCAAACAACTGAGACTTCCTTCTGCTGCCATGTGAGTTTGGATGTGGCCCTTCTGAGACCTACTACTACCCATAGAATAGGAGAGAGGTGATTCCTCTCCTTTATGCTCTGAGATGACTGAAACCGTGATTGGCACATTGCTGCCCCATGAAAGATCCTGAGCCTGGATCACTACTCAGCTAAGCTACCTCTAGCATACTGACCTGCATCTGTGAGATAATAAATCCTTGCTTTAAGACTTTTATGTTTTTTCAATACAGTGCTATGTTATTTATGCAGCAAAAGAAAACTGTTGGGAGCAGTTTTACATCATCTTGGGAAAAATAATTTCACAATTAAAATTATGGTTAGGTCTGGTCTTCTTGCCTTCTGGCCTACAGACATAGCTCTGTTTTCACTTCCAGTCACAGCTAGGATTTCAGTGTT
>PVIC010010296.1:0-43716 GCA_004025085.1 Thryonomys swinderianus | reverse complement strand
GGCCACTGTGACAGCTGGGCTTGGGGCGATCCGCGTGGAGAGGCCTGTGAGAGAGACAGACGAGCCGTTCCCGTTCCGGTATAGCCTCAGGTGGGGAAATGCTGACGCAAAACATTGAAGGTCAGTAATTAAAAATGACTTTCTTATGCAATAACCACGCAGAGGCAAGTGCCTTACTCCGCAGGTATAGGATTGGAAAGTGTCTTCTCATTTTATTTAGACCCCAGGATTGTAAATCCAGTTCATGTCCAGTCTTCCCGGGCAGTGGTCAGTCCCTTGACTCGCAGAGGACCTTGTCCGCTTGTTTGTCATCACACAGTGATGTTGGTGATGCCGTGTGAATGCGGCTGTGTGTGTCACCTGTTTTGCACACCACGGCGTACGTTACTTCCACGCCTGACACAGACCCTTCGTCTCTCCAATGTTACCATGTGTAGGAGTCATCTAGACCTTTCCTTAAAGCACAGATTCCAGAATCTCACCCACGGAAGGTGGAAATACTGATCGGGCCTATTGATGAAGAGGCATGGGAATCTCATAGTCAAATCCCCACATTGGTCTTGAGGTAACTGGTTCACAGAGTATAATTTGGAAAGGGTTTTTAGTTCATGGTTAAAAAGACTTATGCAGTGTGGCCACTGAATTAATATAAAGCAGTGAAATATCCAAAAAGAAGTTTTATTAGCACTTTTAATCCTTTCTAGTTTTTGTTTTTGTTTTTCGGGGGTTCCTGGGGATCAAACTCAGGACTTGTTTTGCTTTCTAGAACAAGTCAACAGAGGGATTTCAAGGTGTTATCAAGAACATTAATCTTTTTTAAAAAAATCTGAGAGCTAATATGGATTTATAAATTGAGGGAAAATATCAAACAACATTTAACTCAGCTAGAGGAAACTTTATAGGCATCAGAGGGGGCAGTAAAAGAGCAGAAGATTGTTCTGGGCCCTTGGAAAAGCAGTGTATTAAAGAAACAAAAACTTCTTGTCTTTTTAATTTTTTTCCTTAGGCAGGCTCTTGAGCATTTTTCCTCTGGTCATCCAACATCTGTCCCGATGACTCAGTAATCCAAGTTCTTTCCTGAATCTGTGAAATCTCTTGTCCAGGACTCAGAGGAGGGTGGGGACACGGCATCTGGAGCATGTGCCCACAGCCGTGCTGGGTTCCAACACCACTGTGCTCAAAGGCGTTTTCAATTGCATCTTACGGTCGACGTTATATAATGATAGGTATTCCTGCCCCCCGCCCTGAGTTCAAATCTCCCAACACCAAACAAGTGGGCTAAAGGGACTGTGTGCAGCAGTGTGGAGGGTCACAAAGAAGAGGCAGTGAGGAGAAGGAGCGCGTGGCGTCTTATGGTCAAAAGAAAATGTACATGGTGCTTTCTGAGCTACGAAGATTGGACTTAGGAAGAAATGTCCCATGTTTTAATAACATTGTTGTAATCACATGTTTATACATCTACACGTAGACATACATAAAACACATCCGTTGCGTGCGCGGGTAGACAGCTACACATAGATACCTCTCTCTGCCCCATCGGCAGCCACCACCCCACGTCTACACAGTGATCCAAGCGTGGACACTGGCTGGTGGACTTTCTCACTCTCTTTTGACTCTTCACGGTGTATCATCCAGGAGATCGGCCCTCAGCCTCAGGCATTTCAACCAGACCTGCCTGTCTCTGTGTAGCTCCAGCCCCAGGGCCTCAGGAAAGTCCTTCCCGCCTTCCTTGACCTCCGTGGCCCTCTGCACCACCCTCTGCACCGGTGTTCGGTGTTCCTCGTTTGACATGGCCCTAAGGCTCTGTGCCTGGAAGGCGTGGGAGCAGGGCAGTGGCACACCAGTGCCAAGCACAGCAGGAACCCAAACCTGCGGAAACAGGGTCTCGGGATTCGGACCCGAGGTCAAGAAACCCTTGAAATTGCGTAGGTACTTTCTTTGGGCTCCAGTGTTACGATCTCCTGGGCTTCCCTCATCAGATCTGTCTTGCCAACCTTTCTGCTAGAACACAGTACGTCATTACACTTTATCCTGTTTGGTTTAGCCTCTTTTCTGGCATTACCGCCATGTTTTTACAGCAGGGCCCCAGTATTTTAGCTCCATTATGAAACCCGTGTGGGGTTGACCCGGAAACCAACAACAGCACAATAGTCTTCTGTGGGAAACAAGGCCCATTCTTCAGTCAAGACCTGATAGTGTTCTTGCAGGGACATTTGTCTCCATGCATGTGACATGTAGAGAGGTAGTCAGACAGATGGAGAAACATGTACAGCCTGTGCATATTATACACCCACACGGACATGTATATATGTATATGTTTCAGAAAAGGGGCACGTATAGCTGGCCACAACCACAGCTGTTTTTCATGGCGTTGGCAAATTGAGAAAAGAATCACATGCCATTGAAGTGACCAGACCTTGAAAGACGATTTTATGAAACCCATTAAGAGCCCTACTTCCCACAAAAAGGCTGCGTCTCGTTTTTCTTGCAAAAAACGTTCCCCATCTCACTCCCCCGCCTGGAGACAGAGTGTGAGTCCCGCCTAGCCGCGCGGACTTCCCCTTGGTGAGTCCCCAGCTCTCCCTGCAGGTCAGGCCTGGACAGCGCTTGCAGCTCCCACGTTGGTGAGTAGCTACCGTCTCCGACCGTCTCGCCCGCCCCGGGCCGCGCTGGGCACTGAGCAGGTAACCCTTTTCATGAGCCTCCGGCCGCGCCTTGGCTGACTCCAGCCTGTAAGCAGGAAACGGAGGCCAACAGGTGGCTCTTCTAGAAAATGACACGAAGCGCCAGCCCCGGACCCTTTGCGGGGTGGCGGCCCACAGTGCTCCCCGTGTCCTCCGGGCCTCGCGGAGGTCCTGCTGCTGACCGCGGCTGGTCCCGTCGGGTGCCTTCCCGGCACTAACGCTCGGCTTTGCTGCTCTCCGGGCTCCCGCGTTTGGCCGCACCCCACGGCCCTTCCTTCTCTCTGGTCTCGTCCTGGTAAGCCAGCTGCAGGGCCAGAGGGCTCTGGACGCCTGGTTGGAGGGCTGCGGGCTTCCAGCACCCCGCCCCGCAGCTCTGGGCTCCTCCGCAGGCCGCTTCCTCCGCCCCGATGCTCGGCCGCGCCCTGCTCTTCACACCGTGGCGTGTGCCGGTGTACGCAGGTGTGCTGTCTGTGCTCGTGTGCCTGTGTGTGACCGCGTCAGTTTTACGCACTGCGTTCCTAAGCGTCGTGCATCCCTGACATTCATACACGGTGCAGACGGCTCCAACAGGAGCAGGAGGAAGAGAACAGGCCGGCCAGCCCCCACCGCCCTGGGCTTCCGCGCAGGCATCCCCAGGCCTGGGAGGCTCCAGGGCCCGGCCCTGGGAGCCCCAGGGAATCCGGGAGGTGGGCGGGGCCGCGCGGTGGGCGGGGTGTGCCCGGCGATGGGGGCGGGCCCGGAGGTGGGCGCGGCGCGGGGCGGAGCCGGGAGATGGGCGCAGCCGGGAGGCGGGCGGGGCTGTCGCGGCGGTGGGCGGGGCTGTCGCGGCGGAGGGCGGGGCGTGGCGGCGGTGGGCGGGGCGGCGGCGCTCCGGGCATGCTCCGCCGCGGGGCTGAGGCGGGGCGCTCGGGGTCCTCGGCCGGCCGGGCGGCGGCGGCGGCGGCGGCGGCGGCGGCGGCGCGGGGCAGCATGAGGGAGCCGCTCGGTAAGTCCCGGCGTGGCCCGCGCCGGCCCCACCGCCCTCGGTCGCTCCTGTCGCCCGCGGCCTCGCCGCAGCGCGGCGCTCGCGCAGCTCCCCGCGGGCGGCGGGCTCCGGCCCCGTCCGAGCCGCCGGGCGCCTGCGAGGCCGCGGGGTCCGCTCGGCCCGGGCGCCAGGCCCGCGGGGGGCGCGGGCGGCCGGGCGAGTCCCTCGCTGCGCCCCGGCCCGCGCGGTCCCCCGATGCGGCCGAGCGGGCGCGGCGCTCACCAACGGCGAGCCCGGCGCGGATGCTGCTCCGGCCCCGAAAAGAAACGGACGCTTCGCTGGGCTCGGGCTGCGGCCGGGCGGGGACCCGGGAGCCCCCGGCTCGGTCCGGGACCCGCTCCCGCCTCGGGCCGCGGACCTCGGGCGGGGCGGGCGGACCCCGCGGCCGGGCTCTTCCTGCGGGTGACAGTTTGTGGGCTGTTTCCCTGGGCTTTGGCTTTTTCCTTCTCTGGCTTTTTGTCTTTTCAGACTTCACAAAGCCTACACATCCCGGGGGTTGGGGTGACGGGTGGAAGACGGGAGAATTTAGGGGAGGGAAAGAAGAGGTGGGGTTTGGGCAGCTAGACGTGTTCTGCCAAAGTAACATAAAAATAGGCGCGGTAGTGTACGCTGATGGGTCACGGGCTGAACAGGTAAACTTTAGGAAAACGGTTCTTTGGGTCAGGTGGTTTCAGAATTTAAAGTGACAAGTTCGAGACCGTCCAGCGAAGCAAAATGCAGAAAGTTCTTTGGAAATGACAGGAAGGCTCCGTTTCGTGGGAGCTGTGCTGGTTTTCCCGCGTAAGTGGGATTTGGTGAGCTCCTCTGGCTTTCCGTCAGGCTCTGTGGGTGTGGGTTCAATCATTCACCTCGGTGTTCCGTGTCCAGTTCCTCTCACCGGTTTCTTGTGTTTCCTGAGCGTCTCCCTGTTGCTCTGGGCAGGCAGCGGGCAGCGGGCTGCCGTTTCCCCTGGGCTGCCGTGGGCAAGCAAATATTTGTGGAAGAAAGGCCTTTAATCTCTTGGGCCTTCCTCCTGGGAAATTTCACCCTCCCCTGCAAAGAGTGGAAGGTCAGGCCCTCGGCAGGCCCCGGAGACTTGGGGGAAGCCTGTTAGGAGGTGAGCGTCTTCCACGCCCTTGGGAAGGTCCAGAATCCCTGCGTGCCCTGCTGTCCCAGCTCCTGCTAATCGCAGTTGCCTGATAAGGACTCCGAGATCAGCCTCCAGGGCCCGTGATGTGCGGTCCAGGGGCTGCAACCCCAGGCTGCTGTGCAGAGGTGGATCAGGAGAACAGCGCTCCCTTTTCACCCACAGGCAAATACGAAACGATTCTTAAAATGCAATTTAGAGATAAACCCTTTCTTTGTCACCAGTGAAGAAAGCCCAGGAGCTGGTGCCTTCCCCAAGTCCTCTTCATCCTTGCTGGGAGAGCCCTTTAGTTAGAAGAACTGTGAACACCAGTCAGGGTAGGAGGCCAGAGCTCCCCCTTAATGAGCTTGGCAAGATTCCACAGTGATTAATCTGGAGAGTTTAGAACACGGAGCGCTGTCCTGAAGCACTTGTCCCGTCCCGGGCTTTATTTCGATAAGCAACAACTCTATCTCTGGAATGTTCTAGGCCTGTGGCTGAGGCCCCCCCACCCCGGCTGCATTTTCTTCTGTTCTCAGCAGATGTTTTTCACCTTTCCAAAGGGAAGGTTATCCCTCTCTGGGAAGCCTTGCTTCTGGGCTTTGCTTCAGGGGTCTGCTGGCTCCTGGAATGCAAAGGGACAGGCCCTTGCGAAAGCCAGAACCCAGGGAAAGTGGGTCGGGCAACCAAAGGTTTGCTGTGTTCTCTAAACACTAAATGGTACTGTGAAAATACAGGGGTCTCCAGACTACAACCTCAGCCATCTCGATTTGAATTTGAGATATGTCGTTTAAAATTTATCAGTGACTTTCCACAACCAAAGGTATTTTTCAGCAACTTGGTGTAGATCGCGTGATTAGGAGCAGCCCGGCCCAACTGGCAAAAACTTATTATCGGATCAGTAACTCGCCTGAGACTTGTCTGCTTTCTGAGTTGTATCTGTACAGCTTACCTAATAAAGCTGGTTTCTGTGTGTAAATGCAGGAATTTAGATCCCCTTCTGAACAGGCACTAAGGTACATTTCAGGCAGGAAAAGAGTGAAAGTAACCAGATGGAGGAAGAAGAGCTGGTGGCGTGGAAACCAAGTGTTGCTGTGCGTTATCTGTTGGCCCAGTGGGGTTATTAGGAACTTTTTCTGTCTTTCTTAAGGACTGATTTTTCCACTGTTTACTTCTGAAATAATTTTATATGACTGTTATAACCAGAAAATAAACAAAAACGGGAAAATTACATGAAATAACACGAACGCCAAGATCTTCATAAACCTTGGTTCTTTTATTCTAAAGCTACTTAAAACAACAAAATTAGTATGTTAAAAGTTTGACAGAATATTTCAGAACTCTTTACACGGGGGACTTGACATATGTGATGATATCAGAATAAATTTCTAACCCATTAGTAGTTTAACTTTGTAAGTAGTTTTGAATTTCAGAGGATTAAAAAAACCTTACCCTGCTTCAGTCCTTAATGACTTATAACCTTTCAGAAATGTTAATGAGGTATTTAGGGCCTTATAAAACTGGGGGGGTAACCAAGGCATTCATTGTGTGATGTAAAATTTAGAGGTGAAGAAAAAAGCAGAAGGTGCCTGTGCATGTGTTTTCATGCTAGTCGTACAAAGACAAGAAGAGAAGAGAGAATACTTTAAGATTCAGTGCATGATATTTAATATTAGTTCTTATTTCCCTTTTCTCTGAGCCATTTCCTTAGCACTAACCTGACTGGCAAGATTAACGGTCCAAGGTCCTTCTGATTTTAGACCCAGGTTTTCCACCTTATTGTTTTCTTTTTGTCACTATAATGCCATCCTTCTGAAGTGATTGCTTTGCAGATTAAAAAATGCCTCTTGCTCCTTATGAGAGCTCACCGCCGAGAGCACTGGCAGGGCAGGGCACTGACTCCGCGTGGGGCATGGTGCCGCACTTGGTGAAGGCTTGTCCCAGAGCTTAGCGAGGAGTCATGCAGTCGTTTATTGGATAATTAGGACTGGAAAGGAAAATGGAAAGCCTATTGTTCATAGTAACATACACAGTTCTACCATTAGAAAACAAGCTGTGGAAGACATTAAAAAATCCCTGTATCAGTTAGCAAATGGTCCACACTGGATTGTTTTATGTCTTGGCTGTTTACCTCTTGTTTAAATAAAGTACTTTGTTATATATTAATCATAACATTAGACCTAAAACTTGTCAGTTGAAGAAATATTTACACTGAACTGCCAACAATTTGAGGGACCAATTACATACTAAGTAAGGAATGTCAGTGCGTACGACTGAAAACTCAGAGGTTTTTGAAAGGAGCGGTAGGGCGTGATGGGGACCTTCAGAGTCCAGACTGGCACGCATGGCCTCCGGGCTACTGAGGGCACAGGTGCCCGGGAGCAGCGCCCCCTATAATTTGCTTCTCATTCTTTCCTCCCTTATTTCTTTGATTTGATTGAATCTTCCAAGTGTGTAACATCATTTCAGAGACACGTTTTCCTAGCCCTACTGAAGCAATTCTTCATTTTCAGAAAGGTTTTGTTTTCCTAGAACATAAATTAAAATTAAGAAAGAAAGAGACAAAGACAATTCACTTATCAGATTGTTGAAGCTTTTACAAAAGCAATGTTTGTTGTTTGGTGAGGGCACAGCTAAGTATATTATCATGAACTGTATGATTATTATTTGTTAGTAATAGTGATATTTTTATTCAGTTACATTAATATAACTTAAAGTCAACATAATATACTAAATTATTAACTGTGACTGATGACATAATTGATGACTGATAAATACTATTGTTATATTAGTAGAACTTAAGTAGCTATTAATTATAATTCATATTCATTAAGTTATATATACTTAAGCTCATATTAAGTATGTGAAATTAAGGCTAAGGTGTTTAAGTTTGAAATTCCAGTGTTTGACCATTTTTTTTTGAGACAGGGTCTCACTTTGTAGTTCAGGCTGGCTCTGAGCCCACTGTGTAGCCCAGGCAAGCCTTGAACTCAGCAATCCGCCTGTCTCTGCCTCCCAAGTGCTGGGATTACAGGCGTGAGTCACCACGCCCGGCGTGTTTGACCATTTTGACCTGCAAAATTATAATTTCATATGGCTTAAGCTAATACATTTTGTGACAGAACATCATAAAATAGTGCACAGTTAAAAAAGGATTTTAAAGAAAAACCTTAGCGTTGAGTAACACTGTTGATACTTTGGTTTGTTTCCTTTTGGGTGTTCCTCCCCAGTGTGTATATGTGTATAATATTACTGTAATTGTGAGCACACTGATCTCAGTTTTACTCCCCTGTGTGTATATGTGTATAATATTACTGTACTTGTGAACACACTGATCTCAGTTTTAGTGTTGTGTCTTCATTACTTAATATCATCGCATGAACATTTCCTGTGCTACCGGACACTTGGAAGCACAGTATGAGACATGTGTGTACATACTACAGTCCACCATGTGGTTGGACCATGGCAGAATCTTTCTAGCCATCCATTAAATGGACATTTAGTTCAAGAGTCTATGAGAAATAAAACTTAAATATCCTTATGTGTGTGTATTTCTAATTTTTTTGTTAAGATGAATCCTAAGGAATGAGATTATTACTCTGTAGCATTTCAGATAGGTGAAGATTTTACTTTATGTTACCTAATCACATTTAAGAAAGGCAATCTGCCCCCACCACTCACACACATTCACACGCCCGCAGACACGAGAGCCCCGCAGGTTACCATGACCTCAGCAAGGAACACTGCTTTTTAAAAGCTTCAGTAATCTGGTATGTGAATAATGGCATTTGGATTTAATTTGCATTTGTCTGCAGAGAGAGTGAACACTTTTCCCCCATAGTTTAAATTTGCTACATGTTTTAATTTTCAGTTCATGCTCTAAGAAAATTTTTAAAAGGAAAAGTTTTGTTGATATAATAAGTTCAATATTTTGTTTCCTTTCACCATCCCAAGGAGGCTTATAACTGTATGAGAGTAAAAGAATAAAAGTGTTATTTTTTATAAACGGAAAGGGGAGAGACAGTGATCCCTTTTTAAATGGAACTGACTCAAAATTCTCCACCTAGTGATGAAAATATGCATGAAGGATCTAATAGACCCTACACAGTCACCTTGGGCAGGGAAGGTACTGACCAGGTCGGAGTGTGTCTGCACTCTGCAGCGGAGAGCAGTGCTGATGTGTCTCGTGACCTTAGGCTGCTCACTGGCTCTGGGCTGCTGGGTGTCTCCAGCCCTGGCCCCTTTTGGGTGGGCTCAGCATGGGTGCCAGTGAGGCCAAGGTCAGAGGTTCTGCTGCGTGTGACCTATTTCGCTTTGTTCGGTGTCCTAGCTGCAGGCGTGCACTTCTGCCGTGGCCAGCTGAGTTACACACTGTGCTGTTAATTACAGAGAGGGCAGGCTGGAGGGGCGGCGGGAGTCCCAGGGTTGGAAGAACCCCCGGAAGACCCCTTAATTCAGTCTCCCCACTGTACTTGGAGGAGAAGGCTGTGACCCAAAGGTTTCCTTTTCTACTGTGTAATATCCTGGGTGTGATTCAACATAGCACGCCCACACACACACACATACACACGCACGCACACACACACACGCACACACACAGCAACCTGCAGAAACAGACATTCTGCCAGTGAGAGGGAGGCCACACTTAGTTCTCTTCTAATGCAGTGGATAGTTAATGGCTCCTGATTTAATAATCTCAGCTATTTGAATTTTAAGAAGGAGCTAATACTTAAAGGACTCAGAAACCTTCCACAAAGAACTCTGCTTTAAGTGGTCTCATTCAGGTTCTTTAGAATGGACAAAACGTGTTTGATGAAACTGTGTTTGCAATGATTTGGAGCAAAGAATTTGCAAGAACAGGTGCGTTAAGTCAAGTCAGATTACCTGTTACCGCCCTAGATCAGTACTCATTTCCGTTTTACGGGATGACCGTCACCCTAGCCACAGAGCTAAATCCAGCCTACTTCTCTCCTTGAAGCTTGCTTATTGCTCCCTCTTTCCTTATCTCCTGTGTCCTTCTGATTGCTCACCCTCGGTTCCCTCTGTGTCCCCTCGGTCCTCCCTTGTCCCACCGGGCCAGCACAACACCCTTTCCTTGCCTGAACCCATCTGTGGTTTCCATGACCCACTCAGCAAATATTAAATCAATTAAATGTTGAAGCCAAGAGTCGGTGTTTCTATAGACTCTTTTCTTTTAGGTCGTGCAACAGGCTTCCTGATAGCTCCATGTCACTTAGGAAGAACTGAACACCCAAGGTGACCTTAGGGTCTTGTGAAGGTCACGGGCAGTGCTGTGGTGTATCTGTGGGTGAATCACTCACTGAGTACTTAGAGAGGAACATGAGCATCGCCATCAGGTCAGAGTCAAGACGGGTTCACTGCGTGTGTGAGGCAAGTCATCTACCAGAGACGTCCTCATTGCAAGGAATGAAAGACTTTTTTCATCTGAAATGTAGCTTTTAAGTTTAGTGCCACTTCTGATATTTATGCATTATTTGGGTAAATTAACGAAGTTATTGGTTGTGAGGAGGGAAATATAAATAGGCTAGCGGGAAATACCAGTAGTGCCATGGGCTTGAAAGTTAAAAAGCCCGTCTGGTTCCAGTCCTCGGATCTGGCGCTTCCTGCTGGTAACCTCAGACTCTGAGCCTCTGCCTTCTGCCGGAAGTCACCGTCTACTCTGGAAAACTTGCTGGGAGCTCAGAGTGAAGTAAAGTACGCCAAGTAACTGACAGTAGTGCCTGGCGCATGCCAGGTACCCATGGGTGCTTCGTGGCATCTTCTTTCATGCGTGTTGTGATTGTGGCTGTATAAAGCAGGCTTTTCCTCATAGTTCGCAGAGAGGGTGGTGGGGTCGTGCGACGGGGGTGGGGGTGGAGAAAATTTAGATGATGGAGAGATTCTTAGTGAACTTGTGCACTGACTAGAGAGGACTTGGAGCAGGTTACGACAGGTCACCGCGTTCCCAAGGGGGGAGGCGCGTGGCCTCAGCGAGGGTGACGGTCTGAGGCGCCGCCAGAGCCTGGCACGCGTTTGCCTTGAGAGCAGCTCTCAGAGTAGGTTCCTGGGTCAGAAAGCCACGTGCCACTGACTTAAAATGCTGGCACTGAAGAGGACCTTTCAAGGGCCTCTCTCGGTCCAGCAGCCCCGGGCGCCATCCCCAGCCTCACACCGCAGCAGGCCCCTGGGAGATGGGCCCATGACTCGGTCAGCCCATCCGTTCAGAGAAGGATTCTAAAGAAAGCGAGAGAATATGGAGAAGTCTAGATGGCGTCATGACTGTGGAGAAGTCGGTGAGGTCAGTGGTCGGTGTGGGTGTGGAAGCAAGGCCGAAGCGCGGGCCGAGTGGGCCTCCAGAAAGCGGGGGGAGGCTGGGCATCTCCCGTGGCTGCGGGTGGCAGCAGTGCCGACCAGCGCGGAGGGAACTGCTGGTCTCGCTCGGCCCTCGGCCCTCGAGGCTCGGCTCGGCTCGGCTGCCGTCCGAGAACGGAAGCCCAGCGCCTTGCCCCCCGACCCCACGCTGGCTGCTGCCTGTGAAGGAAGAAGCTGTTTCCACTGATCACAGCACTTGTCCCTCCGACCGCGAAGGTCGGGTCGGCTCTTCGTGGCCGAAGCTTTCGGGCGATGCCTGTGGCGCGGCCTGGGCCGCCACGCCAGTTCAGATTTGCTAAACAGAACTGCGGACACGGGCCCGATGGGCCTGACCTGCCGCGCCCTGCAGGTCAGCGGCGCACACGCGTGTCCTGTGGGAGCCTTTCCCTCCTGACCGCTGCCAACCGGGCTGGAGTACAGCCCTGGGCGCCCAGCCAGTGGCCCGGGCTCTGGTGTCGCCCACCCTGACTCGGAGCCACGCGGTTTCTGTCTCACTGGGTGGTCGCGTCCGGTCAGGCACTCGCGGGCAGCCGCCCCGTAAACTCCTGCCGGGCCTCCCGCCGGCTCCCTGCTCTCTTGCGCACTCACTCACGTGCTTTTCCAAGTGTTTACACTGAGAACGCACTGTGCGCCCGACGCCCGGGGCTTGGCCTCGCGGCCCCGGGTGCCGTCCCTGGCGCAGAGACTCGCTCACCGAACCAGCTTCTCCCCCGCAGCCCCCTGAGCGTCAGGCCAGGGCAGCGTGGGGCGGTGCGGTTGCCGGGTCAGCTCTCCGGGAGGACAGTGACCACCGCCCTCCCCAGCCTTCCCCGCGACGGCGGCCAGGTGCCCGCCGAGAGCCTCCCTCGTGGACAGCGGGGCTTCCCGGGGGTGCTGGGCAGGGCAGGGCGCCTGGCCCCGGAGCCATGCGTCTCCTCACACCTGGTGGCCAGCAGGCATTTCCTGGCCATTGTTCCCAGTGGCCAGCGACTATTTTCAGCAGCTGAGCGGTTGAGCTGAGCTGGCCCGGCTCCCTGACCTGGGCGGCTCCGTGTGCCGCTCACCCACTGCCCTCTGCGGGCGCAGAGCGGAGGGGCCCGGAAGTGACTGGCTTGCCCCCCCCCCCAAGAAGCTCACGGGGCCGCCCGAGCGCTTTGCTGTCCTCCTGTCCTCCCGCCTCCGAGGGAGGGGCCTGGACGGCGGCGGCTGACGCCCTGCTGGAGGGAGTGTCGTGGGGAGCCGGCTGTGCCGCCCCGGCACCCGAGGAGGCTGGCACGGGATCATGAGTTTGAGCTCCTCCCGGGCAGGTGAGCAGCTTTGCAGACCCTGTGCCAAGAAGGACTGAGGACCTAGCGCAGCCTGACGGCCCCGGGCTCACCCCTCGTACCGGAGAAAAGTACAGCTGCGCGTGGAAAGGGGCTTTGCAGCGTGTGCCGTGGGCGCGGCGTGTGCGCTCGATCGGCATGGGTCTGTTTTCTCCTGGGGAGCCAGAGCCTACAGCCCCTGTCCGGCGGGGGGCAGTTGCACGGCTGCCCCTGCGGCCGCCCCCAGGGAGCCCACTGCGGCGGGCGCCGGGTGACGCTCCTGCCCGTCCCGCGCGGGGCGGAAGCAGGGCTCTGACGATGCTGAGCTGGACGTGAGTAGTTTCTCTTTTTAGAAACGTAAAGCAGCAGTCGCAGCTCTCACGCCTGTGTCCACGCCATCCTCACCGCTGCAGCCCGGCGATTTCAGATGAGGGGCGAAGGCGGTGGGCGGGGTGGATGTGCCTTTGCTTCCGCACCTTCTGACCAGGCGTGGGCACGCCTCTCCCCCTGGCCTGCTGGGAGGCCGGGCAGGAGGACCGCACGCCCGAGGCCAGCGTGGACGACCTGGCGAGACCCATCTCCTAACCAAGAGCGAAAGAGGGCCGGGCTGTCGCTCAGTGGGGCCTCTGCCTTCTGCCGGAAGTCACCGTCTACTCTGGAAAACACGCCTGGTCCGGGAGGAGGAGGACGCCTGGGTCCGGGCCCCGCACGGGGCACACACAGCGCCACTGCCAGCGCTCCTGTTCAGAGGGCAGCTCTCCTTGGCGCGAGTCTCCACCATGTCCCCAGGGCCCGCTGCCCCACGATCCCTGGGCAGGTGTCGGTGCCGGGCTCACCGCCCTCACCTGTGGGTCCGCCCGGGGAGGCTCAGGGCACGGACGCTTCGCAGGGACAATTGGTCACCAGAGTTCTGTCCTGTCCCCCCAGTGATGGGTCGCACCACCACGGCGGTGCCAGCGGGCGAGCGATGGTGAAGCCAGCACGCCATGTACAGCGTGGAGGACCTGCTGATCTCTCACGGGTACAGACCGCCGCGGGGGACGAAGGCTGATGGGCAGCCACAGGCGAGGACGAGGCCCAGAGGCAGCCAGGGCCTGCAGAACGGGTGTGAAGATGGCGCTGCCGCCCAGGCTCCCAGCCGGCCAGCCCCAGGACCAGGCCCGGTGAGGGCGCCCGAGGGCCGCCGAGGTGCACCCGGGGGCCGCGCGGGGCACCGCGGGACTTCTGCTTCCGGAGCTGAAGAGGCAGGGTAAGCTTCCCCGCGGCACCGGCGGTGCTTTTGCTAGGGGTTTGGGCCGGGTTGTGCGTAAGTAACTCTTCCAGCTGGGTTTGGCGGGGGCTGGGGACGGCGGGTGGGTCCCAGAGGCGGCTGTCGTTTCCGTGGGGCACGCTGCTCACAGTGCCGCCGCGGTGGGCCCTCAGGAGCCCGCACCGGGTGACGCCGTGCCGAGCTTCTCCTGACCGCCTTCTGCTCAGTCGCCTCAGCTGAGCCTCGTTCCAGAAGCTGGTCAGAGCTGGTCCCTGTCTGTTCACGCGGTCGTGGTACCTCGGCTTCCTCGCTAATCCCTTTCCGTGTCTGGCAGGCTACAGAGCTCTGAGAGGGGTCCGTGGCCCCTCCATCTGTGGAAGAGAGCCACCCTTGCACACACTCTCACCCGCTCTGCCTCTGTGGGAGTCTCCTGCGGGCAGTGAGGGCAGGGCCCACAGGCAGCAGGGGAGAGCACCCTGAGCCTCTCCTAAAGAGTTTCAACTTCGAGGACACCTTTGTTAGCTTTCGTAAAACTGTGCCTCTTTTAAAACCGTGGTAGGACAGGGACAGCTTGGAGAAAAGAACCCTTGGAGATGCAGAGCATGTTACGGGCGGGAACTGGAAACACCAGGCGCAGGAGCGAACAGAAAGCGATGAGATCGGTCTGAGGGAGTGCACTGGCTTCCTTGGTGACAGGTCACCTTCCTGGAGAAAGCTCCTTTCTTGTTAGTTGACCGCTTCCGGTATAACTGGGAGGGTTTTGTGTTGTCTACACCTTGCCCCTGGGAGGAGCACAGGCAAGAGCGCCCCCTCCTGGCCATGTGGTAAGGGGGCTCGCATCACTGAGTCTGCGATGTCCAAGGGGCAGGCGTTGGGGGAAATCCGAGCGAACGCACAGGAGCTGTGCCCTTAACCTGCCCTACGGAACCCGCCACCCACTGCTGTCTTGGGCTTCACCTTCTGGGGCCCACGTGCCCGCCATGGATTTTGGAAGAAGGCTCTCGTGCAGTTCTGGGCTAGGCTAAGACAGCCGTCATGACACATAGACACACTAGTGTTTGACTTCCTCCTGCCTTCCGTTCTCCCTTTGTGCTGAGTGTATCTTTCTCTTTCTGCTTGGGTTGGAAGGTGCGGACTTTGTACCTGTTTCTTGTATTTACTGAAGAACTCTAATGCTGGGCACATAGTGGCTACTTGATATATGCTAGTTATTCAAACTGTTCGTCTTGCCAGTGTGTCAGCCAGTGAAAAGCAGAGGACTCTTCCTGGCGAGGTGGAGGGGCGCCATGGGGTGCTGCCCGTGAGTTGTGTGGGGCATGTGAGGGCCTCCTCACCAGGAGCCTGGCCTGAGCTGGGTTTCAGAATAAGGGACAGTAGGTCCCCCTTTAGAATCCTGAGTGGGCCCCGTGCTCCCTTCCTCCGCGCCTGCTCACGGTCTCTGGTGTGGGACCAGAGGGCTGGAGGCCCTGTCAGTGAGCAGACAGGGCCAGGCCCAGGCCGTGTCTGTTCCTGTCGCGACTGAGATGCTCAGACCCTGACTCTGTGGCACTGGGGTGCTGGCCCGCAGGTGCCTGAGTGGCCCGTCGGTTTGCCCACTTCGACTCGTTTCTGAGGTTTGCTGATTAGCTTGGGTGACAGCAGCTTTTGGATTGAAGTTCGGTATCCTGTTCAGCTCTCCGTTTCTGCGACAAAATACCTGACGTGCACGACTGAAGGAAGGAGAGGCTTATTTTGGCTCATGGCTGCGGAGCTTTCAGTCCATGGTCAGCTGGCTCCAAGGCAGACACATCCTGCTGGAGGGCCGACAGAGGCCAGCTCCTTACCTCACGGCAGCAGGAAGGAGCCAGAGCGCGCTGCGTCCTTCTGAGGCTCCGCTCCTCTGAGCCCCACCCCTGGTGGTCGGCGCCTCGGCGTCCGGTCTCCGTCTAGGCCCCGCCCACCCCGGCCGGCCTGTGTGGGGAGGAAGCCTTTGGTGCTGAGTCTTCAGGGCGACACTTCTTGTTTAAATTGTAACAGTTGCCTGGCGGGTAGAAAGGTGCGGAGCATAGGAGATGTGATTGAAATACATAGTGAATGTTTACAGTTCAAACATTTATTACGGAAGAAGACACAGTACCCTCAATTCCCCATCACAGCCTTCCCTTTTCCTCCGAACACACTAACCCCATCATTCTTGCTGCTTTCTGGAGGACTTCTGGAAGTCTCTTGTGAGTGAGTGTCTTTCTAAGGCGTAATCCAGAATATGGCGAATATTGCTGCCACACACCATCTAACAGAAAGACAGGCTTGTAAAAATATTACAGTGTGGCCTCATCCACCTCATTCACTGGATCTAGAATCTTGTGGCTTCAAGCTTTTCCCCCACGTTAAAATGACCACGAAAGGGAAGTGTATTGAGTCGATTCAAGACGTCAGGGCAGCCACGGAGCACAGCTGCAGACGTGGCAGGGGAGGATTCCCCGAGCTGCTCCGGAGCGGCGAGGATGGAGCACGGGTGTGTGTGTCAGGGGGATCGCTTCCAGTGATGGCAATGGCCATGTATCTTTTACTGTAATAAAAGTTTTAAAAATATAAATATTTCTGCGGTCATTCAATATTGCCTTGTACATATTTGCAAAACTCTCTGTGAGTGTGCAAAGCCTCAGAGTTGACCTTAAAAAACACTTTTTCTTTCTTTCCTTTTTTTTTTGTAATTTTTTTCTTTTGTGGTACTGGGGAATCGAACTCAGGCCCTTGTGCATCCAAGGTTGGCACGGTACCACTTGAGCTAAATTCCCACGCCAAGACACTTTTTCTTTAATAGCCCTTGATAACTGAAAATGAGAGACTGATAGAAAGATAGGCCTAGAAGAAAATTATTTTTCTCTATCAGAAAAAAAAATACTTTGGGAAAAACCAAAAAGGTACCAATAGCCACAGCTTTAAAAATGTAAAAAGACAAACCTGCCAGACCGTGGCTTATGTGAGTCTGGATGCCTGAGCGTGCACCGCCAGCTCCCAGGCTTGGCCCTTGACAGGAGCCGCCGCTGCCCTCTGCCCGTCGTGTCCTGCCTCGGGCCCTGCTGGGCTGGCCGCCAGGGCTGGAGGGCACACGGAGCCAGGCTGGCCGGCCCAGCTCTGAGCGTCGGGTCCCGGGGAGGAGTCTCAGGCCGGCTGAGGTGGGGCCAGAGCAGCCCGAGCCGCCCACTCGTGGCCTGGGAGGTGAAGCTGGTTGGAGTTATTCCCGCCAGAGGCAGAAGCATCGGCCTGTAGGGGAGGCTTTGCAGTCGAACCCAGGGCCTCGCGTCTGTGAGGAGCCCCGCGGGAGCTGCGCCCGGCCCGTGTTGCTGTTTCCCAGGAGTTCCGTCCCGGCCACCTCGCTGGCTCACAGGCTGCCATTGCCCGCAGCGCCGCCCTCGCAGCCATGCTGGCCTGGCCTGGCCTTCCGAGGGGGGAGCGCACGCTGCCGTCTGTCCGTGAGGCATAACGGGCACAGCGCCGCCCTCACAGCCCTCCGCTGTCTGCCTGAGCAGGCTGAGGTCCAGGGTGACTCTCACGTGGTACCCCGACGGGCGCACACAGCGGCCACAGGCCCCTGCACTGAGTCCGCTCTCTGTGTCGGCCCAAGTTACTGAGCGCAGAGAGCACACTTCCTATGGCCCTGCCCCGTGTGGGCTCACGGCGCCCAGCATGGCACGTGGCCCGGAGCGCCAGCGAGAGCCCTGCCAGGGGGCACTGTGCAGCCCAGGCTGCAGCAGCCCCTGCGGCTCACACACCCTCGCGTGCACCCCGCTCCCTCCCTCTCCACCCCCACCCTCCTCGGCAGTCTCTCCTCCAGCTCCTTCCTCGGAAATGACTCTGTCCAGTGAATTCTTCCAGTGCGAACGTTCTGGGGGTCCCAGGGAGCATCCGTGCCCTTTAGGCTGCCGCTGTGTCTAACTCGTCTCTGACGCGCCCAGGTCCTGTTTGAGCACTGTGCGGGAGCCCTTAGGCCCACGCCGGGCACTGTGTAAGCGTGTGTGCAGAGCAGGAGCTGGCCGTGTGCGGGGACCGTGCGGCTGCAGAGAAGGCCGAATCTGGACGAGGAGACGCGTTGCGTCCTTGCTGGTCAGATGCGGTGGCATCGTGGACGGCACTCCCTGTGTGTGCCAGCACTCAGGGTGTGCAGGGGTCACAGGAGGAGCAGGGAAGGGCCACAGACTGACCAGGGCTCCCGGGGCTGGAGCGGTTCCTCAAGGGGAGGCGTCCCTCCTTCGCAGGATCTCTGGGTGCTAGAAGCTGGGCCCCACTGGACGAAAGGGTGGGCATTGCCATGGGGTGGCACAGCCCCACCCGCCATCCGCAGCAGGAGAGGAAGGAGGGCAGTGGACCAGAGAGCCGAGGTGGCCTGCCCACCCATGTCTCTGCACCCCCAGTGGGGCTGGGCGGACGACTCAGGCTGTGTCCCCGTCACAATCTCAGATCTCTGTTCCTTCCCGGACGGTGCCCCTTTCTCCCGGTAGCTGGGCTCAGGGTGACTTTAAACACATTGCTCTGTGTGCTGATCAGCAGCAGAGCCCACCGCTGACCACTGCTGGCGTCTTAGTTTCAGTTTTGAGATGAAGGGTCCGTGGTGCTGCTGGAGGCCTCTGCTTGGGAAGCAAGGCCGGGGTGGGCCGGGGCTGGTGCCGACGGAGTGGAGGCTGGAGCTTCGGCCCCGCGAGGGGCCGTTCCAGGCCAGGGCGTTAAGTCACTCATGTCACTGGTGCCGACCCGGTCCAGGCGGCCCGGTCCACAGACTGTGCATGAAGGCCCCTCGGTGGCCCGCAGCCTTGTCCTGGCCCGCTGGCAGACAGACGTGCACACACATGTGTAGCGGTCAAAAGGAAGCTGAGGGCGGATGCTGCGTGTTGTTTGGACACGGAGGAAACGGCGTGCGCTGAACCTGGACGAGGGAGCCGTCATGGAGGATCAGTGAGCTACCAGTAAAGTGTGCAGGAGACTCGTCAGGCGTTCTCGGTTTCCTTAAGGTGTTTCCTGCCAAATACCAGCGTCGGAGGAAGGTGTAAAATGACTTAGCAGAGCAGAGCTTTGAATTCGAGAGTCACAGCGAAGCAGGCTCTGCGCGCGCCGGGATGCTGGTGAGGGGGCTTCGTGAGCTAACCGGGCGGGTGACTCGGAATTCCGTCTCGTCGCCAGCGCGCTTGTGGCTGAGGAGAGGCTGAGCCAAGCGGCGGGTCTGAGGTGTGGCCGGGCCCCCGCTCGGCGGGGTTCAGGTCTGAGCCGAGCTGTCTGTCCCAGACAGCGCTCCTGGATATGCTAAACAGCGGGTTTTCAGGGCCTCTTTTAACTTCTCTCAGATCATATCCTGCTTAAAATGGTTTTCCCACAAAGGAAAAGTTCATGTTTGACACGCGCTGCTGTGTGTCTCTTGCTCTGTGTGGAATTATGCCCCACACGTTTTTTGTCTTTTAACGCTCGTCCTGACGGGCATCTTGCCGCCCCCGGCACCCGGGCGGGGAGCCTCATTCCCGACTCCCGAGCGCCAGCGTGGCCCGGAGCTCTCCCCGGAACCCTTTCCTCCGCAGCCCTGCTCTTGCCCAGGAGCAGCTGAGCTCACAGAGGTGCCCGGGCCCCTGCGCTCCTGCACACGCACCACGCTGTGTTCCCTCCTCAGCCTTTGCCAGCAGGAAGCAGGTCACACCTGCGAGCGCGGGCTTCCAGGAGCGCCTTGAAGAGCAGCTGCCCGAGTGCAGGGGCTTCCGCAGCGGCTCAGCCCTGAGAACGTCGTGCGTTGGCAGCCAGGGCGTCCCGGTGGGAGCGCTGCCCGCAGGGAGCCCGTCTGCGGGCAGAGGGCTGCGTGGGCTCGAGGGCCGGGGAGTGCCCGCCGGAGGGGCTGGGCTCGGGCTGGGCTCGGGCCGGGCAGGCCCCTCCGCTCTGCTTGTGAGGTCAGCTCCTCTGAGCTCCGGATGGAGGACAAGGGGCTGGACCAGGAATCGGGCTGGGAGGCGGCTGCGCTAGGGTGTAGCGCCAGGGGCTCCTCCCCTCCTCCCTGGGGCGGGGTCGGAGTGAATGACGGGGTGAACGGAGAGTGGGTGTGAGCAGGAAGGAGAAGCTGGGGTATTTGCACACCCGCAGTGACCCTGACTGGGCTACACTAGTGAAGACGGTTCACCTTGGCCAAAAGTCTACGTACTCAGGGTAGAAAGTGTGAACTCACGGGAAACAGTCTGCCTGATGCTTTAGATTTACAGGGAAGCAAGTGGGCTCGAGCCTGCTCTTCCTGTTTTGTTTGAACAAGCTTCACGCTGGCTCGCTCTGCGTCACCGCGGGGAAGCGGGTGTAGCAGCGCCTTCCTTAGAGACCGCCTCCCCGGGGACGGTATCTTGTTGTGACAGCCTGCTATATCATCATTTCCTGTTATCATCAAGGCTGGTGGAATATGGTTTGGAAAGTAAGACAATACTGATCTGAAATAATCGCCCCTGTGACGAGCTCTCGGCTCTCCTGCCCTTCGGTTCACCTGTGCCTCCTCCCACAGGTGACTCAAGGATAAAAATTTCACATCATCTGCCCACTAATAACTCATCCTAACTGGGTTAATAGCAGTAATAGCTAAAAAGAAAAAAAGAGATTTTCAAGTACATCAGTGTCTGTGCTAAGCGTTTTAAAGGTACTGTCTCAGCCCCTTGTAGCCAGCTCCCTGAAGCAGGGTACTGACCGCCGTCTCTCCCAGGGGTTGTGGATGTTACAGAGGCAAACGGTCAGAAATGCGTGTCCTAGTTACTTTCTCATTCCTGGAACAGTGCTCACCACGTGTGAGTTAAAGGAGGTGAGGTTTATTTGGCTCACAGTTTGTAAAGGTTTCCGCCTGTAGTCAGCTGGCCTCGGTGCGGGTGGCACAGCAGAGGAGAAACTGTCCATTGCATGGCAGAGAGCAGGGCAGGGATCCAGGGAGGAAGAGGGTCTCAGAACCCGCCAGGCCACGCCCACAGTGCCTCTCTTTTTCCCACCAGTTCCACCCCCCAACATTACATCCAGCCACCAGTGGATTAAACGGTGGTATGTGCCACACACCCATGATCTAGTCGCCACCTAAGAGCCCACGTGTGGTGCGTGAGGCCTTGGGAGGGCATCCAGGTACAAACCACGGCAGCCCACGCCGTCCCCTCGGTGTCCAGGCCACACTCCTGCCCCTCGTGGCGCTTCCCCTGGCTGGGATGAGAAGCCCAAGCTGCGGGGGCCCCGTAGCCCTTGCGAGCGCCCCAGCCTTGGCCGCGCCGTAGACCTGGAACGGTCGTCTTGGAGGGTGGCTGCAGGTTCAGGGGCTCCCGGGCTTGCTGCACACACCCTCTTGCTCCCCTTTCCTCCTTCTAAAGGGAAGAAGCGAAGCAGGAGAGGAGTCCGCGCTGACTGTAGGTGCAGCTGGCAAGCACGCGATGCCAAGGGCCAGTCTCTGCGGGGAAATGCTGTTTTTCCCTGACTTTCATTGCCCGGGTTCACCTGGCAGCCCAGGTGAGGAGCCACTTCTCGTGCTCAGGGCAGACTCCTGTCGGTGGTTTTCACATGGGCTGCAGCATGAGAAACCAGTCCTTGGCATCTCGGTGTGGCCAGAAATGTGGCACCTGTGCTTGTATAGCAGCTGTGTCCGGGGTAGGGAGGACCCCAAAGTGTCACCGTACCTTCACACTCACACTCGTCTTCCGTGTCTCCGTGCAGCGGCAGTCAGTAGAGAAAGCAGCCACAGCGTTCTGACTGGCCTTGGGCCGAGGCGGGGACCGTGAGTCGGGCCGCGTGAGGAGGGTGTTGCTCGGAGACACTGACACGAGCGCGGACCAGCCCTGACCGTCAGAGCCGCCGGGCACACCACGGGGGCCACCCAGCGGCCTTCTCGCCCCCGCCTGCTCCACAGGGTGGCTCCTCCTCTCCTTCCACTAGTGCTCTTAGCACGCCCTCCTGCTCCTCTCCTTTCCCTTCTCTTTGCGTAGATGTGTGCGGTCCGCGTGGATGAGAGTTAACTCCACAAGCACCCTTGTGGGGCACAGCTGGGGCCGGGGTACAGCTCAGTGGAGTATGGCGTGCTTTGCCTGCCAGGGGCTCTGTGGGTTTGATCACCAATGCTGAAATCTCAAAAAAAAAGAGTGAGTGAGAGAAAGACATAAAGAAAAAAGAAGAAAAAAGAAAGGAAAGAAGGAGAAAGGAGGAAGGAGAGAAGGAAACAGGAAGGGAAGAAAAGAAGGAAGGGAAGGAAGTGAGGAGGGAGGGAGGGAGGGAGAAAAATTCCCCCTCAGTGAGTGTTGCTTCGAATCTTCGATTTGCATATACATTGAAAAGAAATAAAAGACTGAAAGATTTAGTATCCTGTATCCAAAACACCTGAGACCAAGAAATGTTTCTGATGTCAAGGTTGATTTTGGGGAGGGTATCCCCACAGATATTACTAGTTGAACATCCTAAGTATCTTCAATCCAGAGTTAGGCGCTTCAGACTTTGCCACAGTTTGGATTTTCAGATTGGAGATACTCAACTATTCCACTAGAAATGTGACTGCGCTTTCTAAAGGGGACCAGTTCTTCACGTCAGCCCCAGCCGTGAGCTGCCGATTCAGAGGGCCGCAGTAAACACAAGCAGCAGCAGCCTCCTGAGTGGAGCCAGACCACCCTGCACGTCTGGAAGGTTCTCCCTGGGCCTTGAGAACTCGGAAGTCCTAGCACAGAGAGGATTCGGAATAGTGCTCACCACAGGCACCATTCCAGTCCGTTCTCACCATCAGTTTTTAAATCTTAGGGCCCCGTGCAGAGGAGGTGAGCACTGCAGGCTACAGAGCTTCCACATGCCTGTTTCCCCAGTCACGAGCTAATTCTAGCGGTGCCAGCCCCAGCCCCGGAGGCTGAGGCCCACCTGATGGGTGACTGTGTCCTCAGGGCCTCTGCCTGGGCATCCCCCAGACCACTGTGCCTTCAGGTCGACTTCCGGTGCCCCTCATCCAGACACCCACAGTTAGCGTCTCCTCTGTGTCTAGAAGTGCATTTCACTTTCTCTTCCAGACCCATGATCGACTTTGTGTATTTTTTAACTGAAAAAATAGCCTCCTGACTGGTGCTTTATCTCAAATAGTCTGTACTGTTGTCATCTGCAGCCATTTATTGTGAGAAGCAGCGTAATGGTACGTTAGCAGTCCAGCCCGGCGTCTGAAGACTTTCTAGTCAAACCTCTGACCATGCAACCTATAATTCGTGCTCCAATCAGATAGTGATGTTCCTCCATGATGTCTTTTCCGACTGATCTTTAATTTATGTTCACCGCTCTACCCCATCTTAATCTTCTCCTGACCTCCCACGTCCCCTTTCCAAAATTAGCCTGCTGTGCCCGCCCTGTGTCGGGGTTATCTGCATGGTCTGGTCTCCCGAGTGTCTCCCAGCGTCCTGGCTGGAGGAGCTGCCCGAGCACTTCTGCGGGCAAAGGCGGCTGACCCCGCCCAGAGGCCGGTAAACACCCGACCCGGCAGCCGGGGGACCCAGCGCACTGGGTCCTCCTGCTGCGCTGCGGGTCTGGAGGAGAGCCCTTCCCCGGAGGAGGCCGTGTTGCCCACCATGCCGTGCAGCTGGTCGGAGCGGCTCATCCTTAGCAGCAGGTAGGCTCTGAGAGCGCAGGCTGGGTGCACAGCTGAGCCGCCCGCCGCACAGCAGGATGTGAGTGCTGGCAGGTGACCAGCAGCGGCAGCGGGCATCTGCTGGCCTCAGGCCGGAGGACGGGACTTGAACAGGGCCTTGGCACTGCCGTCAGAGGCCAGGGCTGGGATTGTGTCCTGGAGGTGGGGGTAACCACACTCCACGGCACCCCCAGGGAAGGCGAGCAGCACCAGCCCTGGCACAGCGCCAGCCTGTCCTGTGCCACAAAGTCACACGCTGGTGTGACGCAGGGGCCCTGGAAGCCGCCGAGCAGACCCTCATCAGAGCACGTGACAGGGCCAGTCCGCTCACACGCCGCCTCTGCGGAGCGCACGGTTTCAGCTTCTCAGAGGGCAGGGCCGGCACGCGGCTCCCGGGCAGAGCACGTGCAGGGTGCACGGGGACCTGGCGAGCCCCGATGCCGCAGGAACCAAGTCAAAGGACCCTGTTTTTCCTGTGCTTGCAGAGGAGTCCTGTGATCTACAGACGTCTCATTTCCTCTTTCTCAGCTCTTCCGCACTCAGCAGCTAGATTCGCCGGTTTTCTTCCAACGGGCTGTTTTCACGCGCCGTGTTTCACGCGCAGGACTTTGTCGGGCTCCCGGCTCCTCTCTGAGCCGAGGCTCACTGCGGCCAGTCCGACCGCTCCCTTGTCTCTGCCCCTTCTCCTGGGAGCCCCGGCCAGGGCCCTGCTGCCCATCGCCCTGGCTAGCAGTTTGTCTGGGCCCTCACATTGCCCTTGGCCACCCTAGACCAGGGTGTTCCACACACGTCTGAGAAGCGCCCTGCTGCTGGCTTTTTCCTAGATGTTAGCCATTCAGTTTCAATTTTTTTTTTTTTTGGCGGTACTGGGGATCGAACTCGGGCCCTTGTGCTTCCAAGGTAGGCACGGTACCATTTGAGCTAAATCCCGGCCCTCAGTTTCATTTTGTAATGAAAAAACTGGATCTCGTCTTTCTTTTCCTCAGAGGTGTTAGGTGCTCTATTCTGTGTTCTTGTCTTTGAAGCCGTGCGACTCGGTTAGCAAACGCTGTACACGGCAAGGGACATCTTCCACCCACGCCACGGAGCACACACGCGAGACGCCTGCGCGAGGGGCGTTTACCAGAACCCCTCCGTGGCGGTCGGCGCGTGCGTGTCAGAGCCTGGCTCCGCTCAGCTTCAAAATAAGAGCCTGTTAACGAAACGCTTTATAGTTCTGTGGGTCATACGGACTGTGTTCTAAAGTAGATTATTTAAAATTGTCCCCGTGACCTGTGTCTCCTTAAAGTGGGTGTTGGTACACTGCACAACCCCCACGGTGTTGCGCCATTTGATCAGATCTGGCGAAGTCAGCGGTCCAGCGGGGAGAAAATCCGACCCCACGCCGTCCACAGGGCCATTTGCGTCGCTCCCGTCCTGTGTCCCTGTCGCCTGGTCGCGCCGCGACCCGCGCACGCACGGCACACCCTCAGACCCAGCCGCCCCGCCAGCGCGCCGTGCGGTCGCCGTGAAGCCGCAGCGGTCACTGGGCAGCGAGCTGGCACCCACGTCTCCCTCCGGAAGCCCGGCACGCGGGGAGGGCTGCGGCCGCTCGTGGGCGGACAGAGGCCAGGGAGGACGCGCTTCTCAGGCACAGCTGGGCCGTGCCCCGCCCCGCCGCTCCTGCCACTGGCAGTGCAGCGTCTGGTCCCGGACGCCGGTGCCCCGCGGCCAGCAGGTCCTGAAGACTTTTAGGAACTGTCTTCTCTGGCCGCAGGCAGCGCGCAGGAGTCCCCGTGGCCGGGGCCGGGAGCTTCGAGCCCGAGCGGGTGCGCGTGGCTTCCGCAGTGTGAGTCTCAGCCCGACCAGGGAGCTCTGACTCGCCTCGGGACCCGAGTGGCCAGAGCCGCAGCGAGGAAGCCGTGGTTTGCTCCCGGCCCGGGCTGCACCACAGGGCGTAGTGTAGGCGGGAGCACCCGGGCCGCTCGCGGGCACGGCTGGCCTCCCAGTGACCGAGGTGCCCCCACGCGTAAGTCCTCTCCGGTGCTCGTGACCGCGGCCCGGTGGGCAGGAGGCCCCCCGAGGCACAGAGCTCCACGGTGAGGGTGGTCATGCCAGCGGGCTGGCGGCTCCGAGGCGGGGGCGGGCCCGGCAGGTGCGAGGCTCTGGCTCCCGTCCGCAGCGGTCCACACAGATGTTCATCAGGACAGAATTTTTGGCAGGGGCTTCTGCAGAGCAGCGCCCCCTGCCCGGGCGCTGGGAGGGTGCCCCGCCCTGTTCGTGCCCAGGCCTTCCTGCCCTGGCAGCTGCAGAGCCTCGGGCACCTTGCAGTCTGCGCTGCCCTCCCTGCAGCTGAGAAGCGAACTGTGTAACAAAGTTATTTGAAACTCCCAAATGCAGCGTGGTTAAAACAAAAAACAAAAAAAAGTGACCTTACTAATAATCAAAGAAATTCACATTAAAATAATGAAGTTATTCTCATGTAATTAATAAAGAAAACATAATTGTAAGAGTGGGGAGGAGAACCTTCAGCCGGACCAGCTGGCCTGTACGTGACGGGCGGGGCCGTGCACTGGGACGGTTTCCCAGGGCGGCGGCTCCTGCGCCCGCGACCCCGCGTTCCTACCCGGGGGTCCCCTCGCCGGAGAGCCCGGCTCCTCCTGGGGAGACCTGCGTCGGGTCTGTGGCCAGCAGTGTTTTTCAGAGTGTGTGGGATGGATTTATGCCAGTGTCCCACATCAGCATGAGGGTTACATAAGCACAGGTGTGTGTGTCCCCACATGTGAAGGCGTGTTTTATATGTACACACACACACGTGTTGTATCATGGAACACTGCTCCTCCTTGGGAGAGCGCTGGATGAGAGGGAACTCACTGAGGAAGAGGACGGGCCTTTCCGTCCCTCTCCTCACGCTCGGGTTCTGTCCGGGCCTCTTACGCACTGTAATTTTGGAAAGCAGACAGCCCTGTCCTCGGCCTCCTTGTCTTTCCTCCTGCAAGGGCTGTGCTTGAATGAAATGACTCATCAGACACGCTTAGCACAGTACCCGAATGGCAGAAGTGACCAGTCACTGTTAGTGTTAGCAAGTTTCTTCTGCGCCTCAGTTTCCCCCGATGTAAACACGAATGGCTGTCATTCTCACCCGGGAGGAGCCAGTGCCGCCGAAGGGCCTCAGGGCACAGCGGTCCTGAGTGTGGCCCTGGCGCCCGGCGCCCAGTGTGAGGGTCGCCTGTTGTCCAGGTGTCACATGCACAACCTATGCTGGGGTGTGGTGCCCGGGGGAATTGTTAAGGTGATGGGAGCTCACACACTCACACTCACACTCACACTCACACTCACATTCCCATTCCCACCACAGTAAAATGACTGAGTCCGAGCAGGGAACTCAGGTAACTTTTGGTTCTGGCATTTTCTCATATTCTTTCAATATTTCCACAATAAGCATATTTTAGTGGAGTAATTTGCAACGTAGTGATGGAAACGTGGCTGCGCAGCCTGTGCTCGAACAGGGGAGTCTCGGGCTGCCTGTCAGCGTCGTGACTTGGGGTCTGGCCACGTGCAGGTGCCGTCCTCATTCTCGTGGCGTGACCGTGCCGCCCAGACGCTTCCTTCGCTTGAGTTAGAGCAGGGATTGCACCCGCGGGGTGCACGCTGCAATCCCTCGGGGAGGTTTTGGGGTACCCTGGGATGGGGCTCCCCGCACTAGTCCAGCCCCAGTGCATGGGGTGGACCTTGGGGACAGGGGCATTCTGGGTAGAGCAGATCGTGCACAGCTGCCTGCCCCGAGGACCCGTCCTGCCTCCCGGGAGCGTTTGCCCGCCACGGAGGAGCCCCCAGAGACGGGTGAGGGTGCAGACACAGGACCCGCGGGGGAGACGCGATACGCGGTGTGTGCTGTGTGTAGACTAGTGTGCCATTTAGTGGCGGGGCCCCGTTCCGGAGACCAGCAGCGGGCGATGCTGACGTTGGCGGCACACGTGGTCAGGGGACGTGAAGCCGAGTGCAGGACGTGACGTGCTGCCCGCGTGGTGAGCTTGCCGCCGCCCGGCCGGCCCGTCCGAAGTCACTAAGGGGTGAGCTGCGGAAGGACGATCGCGATCCACACACAGCGCGTGCATGTCCGCCCGCGGCGCAGGCGTCGTGACCGTGGCCCCTGAGGTCTGCGTACGCACGTGGGCTGCGTCTTTGCTGGACCCGCAGGGCAGGCGCTGGGCTTCCCGTGGCCTCCGCAGGGCCGCCGAGTCACGCTGCAGTGTGAGGGAGCCACAGGCCTCTGGGTATGTGGGCTCTCCTGGCTGCATTTAACCTGGAGGGGCCGTTGTGACAGGTGCGGTGTGGGCTGACTGGAGGGTAGTTGTGTGGCATGTGGCTGCATTTCCTAAGCACACTGGACGGGTGGCCAGCAGCCCAGCATCTCACTGTACATTGGCAGCACCGGGGGCCTGGAGGCTTTTCCTGTCCAGGAGTCTGACGTCATATGACCCAGGTACAACCTGGACACTGGGTTTTTTTTTTTTTTTTTTTTTTTGAGACAGGGTCTCGCTTTGTAGTGCAGGCTGGCCCCGAGCTCACTATGTAGCCCAGGCAAGCCTCGAACTCAGCAATCCTCCTGCCTCTGCCTCCCGAGAGCTGGGATGACAGGTGTGAGCCACCACGCCCAGCACTGGGGTTTTTTTTTTTTTCTTTTTGAGACAGGGTCTCGTTTTGTAGTTCAGGCTGGCCCTGAGCTCACTATGTAGCCCAGGCAAACCTTGAACTCAGCAATCCTCCTGCCTCTGCCTCCTGAGTGCTGGGATGACAGGCGTGAGCCACCACGCCCGGCACTGGGGTTTTTAATCATTGCATGTTTGAAGATGAATTCAGTTGGTAACAATCGGCAGAGGAAAGTCCCTGAGCCAGCAGTGTCTCCAGCTGGACACTGACAGAGATGTGAAGTGTGCAGCCCCGGAGTGAGGCAGACACGGGCCCGGGGCCTGCTGTGAGAAGCGGGCTCCCAGGGGCTGCTCAGGAGATCAGACTTGAGCCAGGCCTGCACTGCAAACCGTCCAGGACCACAAAGTCCCCCTAAACTCTTGGTGTTTTGAAGTGTAGGGGCCTTGGCCTCTCTGGAGTAGAGCCAGCTTCCCCGGTGATCCCAGAGGCCTGCTGGCGCTGCCACTCCTGAGCCCTCCTGGCAGAGCATGTAGATATCTGCCAGCCGTAAACAGCAGCACTTGTTTTGCTCAGAGTTAGTGTGGGACCAGTCCCCAAGGTCCTGACTTGGCCTTGAAAGGCCCATTGCAGCGGCAGAGAAGGGCGCGTTTCTTGTGCGAATCATGTCCGCACCTCTTTTTGTTTTGTAGGTTCCGTGACCAGCCTGCCTCAGCACGGCCTTCCCAGCCCCAGCCTGGTAATGACCAGGCCTGCCGGAGAAGAGGCCAGAACGCCAGCGGCTCTGCGGGACTGCGGGCCCGGGGTGAGCGGGAGGGCAGAGCCATGGCCCAGGCCCGCAGTCTGCCCGTCCACATGAGGGAGGGTCCATGGGATGTCGGAGGAAGGCCAGAGCACGTGACGAAGAAGGCAGTCTGGGAAGAAGCCCCGAGGACGGCGGGTCCTGCCAAGCGGCAGGATGGCACTCTGGAGAGCTGGGACCCGCCGAGGAAGCTGGGCAGACAGATGTCTGATGGTGACAGTGAGAAGCTATTTCAGGATCTGTACCCGTTCGTTCAAGGCGAGCACGCGCTGACTTCTCAGAACAGAAGGAAGTCCCAGTCGCTGCCTCGAGTCCTCTCCCCTGAGGACGTGAGCTACATGGAAATCCCCCTCGCGCGGGACACCGGGCGTTTCCCAGGTGTCCCCGGAGCGCCGCCCGGCCCCCCGAACTGTGCGCCCCCTCCGCAGTCAGCCAGAAGCTCTGGGAAGCCTGGGTCCTCGGCCCCCTTCCCCAGGCCTAAGTTTGGGAGACCTGTCAAGCCTCCTTCGTACAGCTCGCACCCACGGCCCAGGGCGGGGGAACGTGGCACCCCTCAGGACGGCCAGCAGACGGAGCCGCGCGGCCCCCGCCTCGCCAAAACCAGCGACCGCAGGCAGGAGCCCAGTGTGCCCGACTGCGGCCTGGAGCCCCCGGTCTATGTGCCTCCGCCTTCGTACAGGTCGCCCCCCCTGCTCATCCCGAACCCCTACCTGGAAGACACGGTGCCCAGGCACGTGCGCGGCAGCCACGGCCCGCAGCTCCCTCCCAGCGCAAAGCCTGGGGCCGGCGGTCCCCTTCCTCCCGGCCCGCTCAGGGCTGGGCAGGAGTGTGGTGCCAGCCCAGGCCCCCCCTGGAGCCTTCGTCCACACCCTCTGCCCGCGGCCGCGCCCGAAGGCTCCGTTCAGTACATCCCCTTCGACGACCCGAGGATCCGCCACATCGGACTGGCTCAGCCCCTGCCTCTCGGTGAAGAAACGAAGCCTGATAATGCCCCGGAGCTGGCTCGGGGGGAGAGGCCCCAGGATGGTGCCGATCTGAGCGGGCGGAGCCTGGCGCCCACGCCGGGGGCGGAGAGGGGCCTGGCCTCTGCCGACCTCGGCCCACGGTGGCTCCGGGGCCAGCTGCCGGGGGACCGGGACGACGCCAGCTTCCCCGACCAAGGAGAGCGCTGCGGCACGAGGGGACAGCGGGCCCGCGGGGGGACCCGCGAAGCCCGGACCGAGCTCAGAATGTTTGAATCTGGGGTGCAGACCGGGAAAAGTTCAAAGAAGAAGACAAACGAGACTCTATTTTGTTTGGTTTCTATCCCGGTTAAGTCAGAGTCGGGTCCGCCAGAGATAGACGGCGACGACAGTGACTTAAAACAGCGCGCCGGTCAGAGGCCCGGGCTGGGGAGGGGCCCGGCCTTGCGGGAACAGAGTCTCCTGGGCATGTCTGCCACCGACCTGGAGCTGCAGGCCCTCACGGGAAGCATGGCTGGGGAAACAGAGTTCCCCACGCAGGAGCCGGGGGAGCCGGAAGGAGACCGGCGAACGGAGGGCCTCGGCCGCGCCCACCTTGCAGGGCACAGGGCGCTCAGGCCCGCCGGCTCCTGGCCGGGGCTGCAGTACAGGGACCAGCAGACACAGACCAGCTTCCCCGAAGAGCCTAAAACCCCACAGCCCCTCCGCGGCGCAGAGCTGGGGGAGCTGAGCGGCGCAGCCCCGCCCCCAGAGCGCCCCGAGCCCCCCGCCTCTGGCCCTCGCGAGCACGCCGCAGCTCCAGGGGCCAGTGACCCGGGACAGAAGGGGCGCGCCCCGAGCCTGCAGGGCCAGGCGCCCCTCAGCCCGTCCGGCCGCAGTGCTTTCTCAAGGACTTCCCCGTCCACTCACCAGCCACCCCTGCCGAAGGGTGGCCAGAGCCAGCCCCGCGTGGACGCCCGTGGGCAGGGAGCCAGCCCCGGGCCCACGCCGGAGGTGGTAAAGGGGGAGCCCACAGCAGGCCCCTGCAACAGCAAGCAGCTGTTCGGCCAGTTCCTCCTGAAGCCAGTGAGCCGGCGGCCCTGGGACCTGATCAGCCAGCTGGAAAGCTTCAACAAGGAGCTTCAGGAGGAGGAAGACAGTCCCGACGGCAGCAGCGGCGGCAGCAGCGAGGAGAACGAGACTGAAGCCTGGCGGGAAGGCTCTGCCGGCTCCGGGCCGCGGGCCTGGGGCTTCGGAGAAGCGAGCCAGGAAAAGAGAGACGAGCAGCAGCCAGGGGGCCTGGTGCTGCAGGACCTCGGATGTTGGTCAGGAGGCCTGAGGAGCGGGCCCGAGAGCTGGAGCGAGGTGCTGGAGGCCCGGCCTCCGTCCCCTGGCTTCTCGCAGGTGGGAGACGGCAGGGACGAGCCTTTCGGGTCAGCAGGTGCAGGTTTGGTGGCGGAGACGTGGAAGCAGGAGATTGTGAATGGAATGGACCGGCTTGCAGTCAGCGCGGACCCCGGGGGAAGAGTCACGGCTTCAAGACCGGGCGACCTGCAGCCAGGGGCCCCCTCCTGGCCGGCCGACCCGCGGGAGCCGGCGGAGAGAGAGAGGCTCACCGGCGCTTTCAGCTGTGTGCAGCGGAGCAGGGAGCTTCCTCCGGGGGTGGACGGTGCTGAGCAGAGGGCCGGAGGGGCCCCGCTGACCCTCACCAACAAAAGCCGAGGCCTCTCCGTGCCAGACTTGCGGTCCATCGGGCTTACGATGAGACCCGAGCCGAGTGCCTGTAAGTTGGACAGGCCTCTGGGCGAAGGGAGTGCGGGGGAAATGCCCCCGAGCCCGAGCGAGTCGCTGCAGGAGAGGGCAGCACGGATCCTGGGCATCGAGGTGGCCATGGAGGCCCTGCTGCCCGGCAGCAGGACGGCAGGGCCCAGCCAGCCGCCCGAGCCTGGTGCCCGTGCCTGCAGCCCAGAGCCGCCCACGGAGGCGTCTCTGCCCAGCTCGGCACCGCTAGGAGCCCCCGCCGTGACCGCTGACGCCTTCTACGGCAGGCGGAGGTGTGGCTGGACCCAGAGCCCCCTCTTCGTGGGGGACAGGGCCCCGCCGGTTCCAGAGTGCTCAGCTGTGGGCGAGGCCCGCGCCAGCCACGCCGCCAGCCCCGAGCCTTCGCTCCAGCACCTGGAGCCCAGGTCTCCAGAGCAAAGAGATGAGGGGCCCAAACCGCCCTTCAGGTCCACCCTGTTCCACGTTATAGAGCGGACCCCGAGCGTGGCGGGCTCGGAGAAGCGGCTCCGAAGCCCTTCCAAAGTGATCGAGAGCCTGCAGGAGAAGCTGGCCTCCCCGCAGAGGACGGCGGCCCCCGACCGCCTGCTCAGAATGAAGGAGGTGAGCTCGGTGTCTCGCATGCGGAGCCTGAGCGTCAGGGGCAGCGACTCCGCGGAGGAGACCGCGGGGCTCCAGGCCTCGGGGGGCCGGGCCTGGCAACCCGGGGCGCCCGTGAGCCTGAGCAGGGGCGACCAGGCGTGGAGAGAGGGGCGTCCACCCCGCCTCCCCAGGGGCATCGGCACCTGGGAAGAGAACGGGCCTGTGGCAGCACAGAGCGGGAGGAGCGCGGCGCAGGACTTCTGGTGCCCAGGTGAGGAGTCGGGCGCGGGCGGCGGTGTCTGGAGTGGTGGGCGGTGCTCAGACCTGGCGTGGCGCACGGCCGCCTGCGTTTCTGCAGAGGGAAAAACTGATCTGAAAATTATCTCAACAAAAGATTCTTCATTTTAGAAGTTATTCAAATTCCCCTTAAAATTAAGGTCTGATCACACATTTTAAAAACTATTATCTTTACGGATATTAAGTAAATGACTCTAAAAAAATTATCTACGTAAGACACTGGTGTTGCCCCGGCACTCAACAGCTCTCTGCAGAGACAGCGTTTGCACTGTGGTATCCGCTTGGGGTGACAGCGTCCACCAAAGTCACTTTACTGCTCTCTGGTAATTTACTAAGGAAAGAAGCAACAGGCCAATGTGATAAACTTTTGGACCTGTTTGTGCTGGCGCCTTCTGAAATTCTTTGCCATACGTGTTTATTCTGTTTTTACAATCACACCATTTGTGAAACTTGCGAAGGTTTAGTAGACCGAGTTGGCAGGCTGCCCTTCCTCAACACCCCACCCCCAAACTCACCCACTGTATCCGGCCACTTCTGTTGCTATGATCGGGAACTCAGGACTGGGTGACTTAGGAAGGAAGGAGGTGAGTTTTGGCTTCCGGCTCTGAAGGCTGGAAATTCAGTCCTGCAGCGCGCCCAGCGAGGGCTTTGTGCAGCAGCTCCTGCCGTGCTAGAGAGGGCAGGCCCGGGGTGTGAAGAGAGGCCCGTGACAGGCCGAGGCTGCCGGGCCCCTCACGCGGCTGTCAGGGCGCCACCCACTTTCTCAGCGCCGCTCTCGGGCCGCACGCCTCTCCATACTTGTACTGGGGACCCCACCCGAGATGCGTTTCCGTGGTGACAGCGTAGTCAAGGGATGGTGCCCCAGCTGTTTCTGGGAGTCCCCGAGTGTCCACTGCCGCCCCAGGGGAGGTGGCCCGCGGGCCTCCAGGCTCTGTGTCCTCTCGCCAGGACGCGTGTCCGGGGCCCTCTCTGGCTCGGGAAGCCGCGGGCAGGTTCCCAGTGACCGGAACAGTGTCTTTCCCCAAACCCAATCCCACCTTCTCAGCTCTGACAGGAACAGGCGGGGACTCCCGGCGCCGCTGGGCACCGGCCTCGGAGACAGGATCAATCAATTTCAACGTCCTACAGAGGTTTTGCTGGAAAACGTTATATTGCCTATATCTTAAGCTATTTGGATTGATTGATTTTTAAACTGACATAAAATTTTATTTTTCATATACGGTATGATGCTTTGACACAGTGGATTGCCAAATCTAGCTAATTGACAAATATGTACTCTCGTCTATCATCTTTGTGGTGCGAACACTGAATATATACTTGTTTCTGCGTCTGTCAGGGAGAGTGCCACGGTGCCAGTCGGCACGCCGTGCGATGGGTCTGCTGAGCTTACTCCACCTCCTAATAGGAATTTTTTTTTTTGAGTCAGGGCTAGCTTTGTCGTTCAGGCTGGGCCTAAATTCACTGTGCAGCCCAGGCAAGCCTCGAGCTCAGCAATCCTTCTGCCTCTGCCTCCCGAGTGCTGGGATGACAGGCGTGAGCCACCATGCCTGGCATCATGGTATGTGGTACTGATTGCTGGTGGGTGTGAGTCACCACGCCCGGCATTGCGGTATGTGGTTACTGAGGAATCGAACTCGGGACCTTGTGCTTGCTCGGCAGGTGCTGGAACCACTGAGCTAATCTCCAGCCCAATTTTGTATTTTTCAACCAGCATTTCCTCATGCCCTTTCAAACACCGCGGAATCACCTTCCTGGATTCCACTCTTCTCTTTAGTTGTGTGGAATCCACACTGATAATTTTTTTTTTTTTTTTTTGAGACAGGGTCTCGCTTTGTAGTTCAGGCTGGCCCTGAGCTCACTATGGTGCCCAGGCAAGCTGCTGTGAACTCAGCAATCCTCCTGCCTCTGCCTCCCGAGTGCTGGGATGACAGGCGTGAGCCACCACGCCCGGCACTGTGGTGTGTGGTATTGATGGCTGGTGGGCGTGAGTCACCGCGCCCAGCACTGTATGTGGTTACCGGGATCGAACTCAGGACCTTGCGCTTGCGAGGCAGGCGCCGGAACCACTGAGCTAACCCTCCGGCCCCACACTGTTTAATTTTTATTCCTATTAGTACATATTTCCATACATAGAAATTCCACTGGTCATGGGGAGTTGTCAGCGTGTACAACACATCTTAATTCTCCCTCCTCCCCTTCCCTCCTCCCCCTTCCCTCCCTCTCAGTCCCTAGATCTTTGCAGATGGGATTGACATGTTTACATGGGACTCCGAGTGACACCATCCAGTACTTACCTTTGTGTGCCTGGCTTATTTCACAGAACATAATGACCTTCGACTTTGTGTTCTCACAAATGATGAAGTTTCCTTCTTTATGGCTGAAGAGAATGTCGCTGCGTCTATGGAGCACAGCTCCATGGCTCACTTCCTGTGGACAGACAGTTAGGGCTGTTCGCTATCTGGATGTGTGAGCAGTGCTGGGGGGCCTGGGCGCACCGGCACCCTGATGGCGAACTCGTCTCCTCTCGCGCATCCCCGGGGCGGGCTTGCTGGACGGCGAGGCAGTTCTGCGGCCACTGTTCAGGGACTTGGCTCCTCGTCCGTCGTGACCGTCCTAACTTGCCTCCCCGTCGACAGTGTGCGGGGTCTCCTTCCCCATCTTTGCCAGCCCGTGGCGCCTGTCTTTTGGATAGGAGCCGTGACATGACACTGTGGTGTTGATGTGTTTCCATGGTGACTGGTGATTCCCCAGGTGTTCTCGTGCACCCGTAGGCCATGTGTGTGTCTTCTTCAGAGAAATGGCTTTGGATCCTTCGCCCTTTTTTAATCAGGTCGCTTGTTCTCTCGCTGTTGGCTTGTTTGAGTTCCTTGTGTATTATGGGATACAGACCCCTTTTGACTTGCAAATGTTTCCTCCCATTCTGCAAATTTTCTCTTTACTCCTTTGGTTTCTTTGTCTTTTTGCTTACTGTGTAGAAGCTTTTAGGTTTTAGAGAATCTCATGACTTATATTTTTACCTTTGTGGTCACAGCTGAAAAGATCATTGCTCAAACCAGTGTTACTTTCCCTGTAGTTTCTTCCAATAATTTCATAGTTCTGGGTGTTATATTTGTCTTTAGTCAGTTTTGAATTGATTTTTTGTAGGTGAGAGAGAATGGTCTAAATTCATTTTTCTTTTTCTTTTTTTTTTTTTTTTTTTGAGACAGGGTCTCGCGTTGTAGTTCAGGCTGGCCCCGAGCTCACTATGGTGCCCAGGCAAGCCTCGAACTCCACAATCCTCCTGCCTCTGCCTCCCGAGTGCTGGGATGACAGGCGTGAGCCACCACGTCCGGCACTGTGGTATGCGGTGTTGATTGTTGGTGGGCGTGTCTCCACGCCCAGCATTATATGTGGTTACCGGGGATCGAACTCAGAACCTTGCGCTTGGGAGGCAGGCGCCGGAACCACTGAGCTAACCCTCCGGTCCCCTGATTTGATTTTTAAGCTCTGGTTAAAACTTGGCATAGGCTTCCAAAGTGAGTTTCCACATGTATCAGTCCTTCCTCATCCTGAAAAAAGTCCCGAGGATCATAAAGTCAGACAAACCCGCTATTAAAAAAGCATCAGTTTGTAAGTATTTTTATGTCTTTGCTTATGGCCACATATTGCAAGGAATGATTTATAGCATGAAAGTTTAGCTCAGTAAAGTAGCCCACTCTCAGAAGTGAGTAGGGTCCCGCAGGTACCTGACAGCACAGGGATGGTGCAGGGTTTTTTTTTCTTTTTTTTAATCTCAAGCCAGCTATTGTGAGTGCTTCCTCCTGACCCTTTAGTTTTGTTTATTTTTATTCTTTTTAAATGTTCTTGCAGTGCTACAGATTCAACCCAGGGCCTCCCGCATGCTAACCGTGAGCTCTGAAACTGAGACACGGCCCAGCTTTTAAAGACAGCAGTTACCAGCGAACAGAAGTGGTAGTGCTCTTTCTCGCCCCGGCCCGGACGCCCCACGCTCTGCTCGCGGAGAGCTTCTGTCCCCGCCGGTTCCCAGAGCCCCGGAGACCGCGCCTGCAGGCGGCTCCGCGGGCCCCTGACTCAGGGCAGGTCTCAGGCCTCTGCACCGGGCACTGCCCTTCTGGGGGACCCAGCCCCTGGGGCCCCGTTCCCTCTCGGGGCTGCACACAGCCCTTGCCGCGCGATTCCCTCTCCTCTGGATGTGTGCCCAGCAGTAGGGTTACCATATCTGATGGTAGTTCTATTTCTATTTTTTTTTTTTTATTTTTTGAGAACTCTCCACAGTGTTCTTCCCAATCTCTTAAATGTGTTCTCTTCCAAAGTTAGGAAACCCTGAGCCAGAGTGACGGGAGAGGCCCCAGCGGAGGCTGGCGTGTGAGCCCGCGGCCCGCGGCAGGTGCTGTGACTCGCCAGGGGGCAGTGGCGCGGGGTCACTGCTGCTCTTCCGTGCGGGCCCCACTGTGCAGACCTAGGCCGCCTGGGCTCAGCTTGGCATTTTCCAGGACAGGCTGCAGAGGGTCAGCATGGCGGCCGGACCCGGTGCAGCCCGTGTCCGGAAGTCCTGGAGCTGTGCCAGCAGGGAGCGCCCAGCCAGCGCTGGTGCCGTTCGGAGTCGGGAAGCCTGGCGCTGCTGGCCACACGGGCAGGGCGTCAGCACCACAGTCCCGGAAGGCCGAGCGGTGGGCACCGCGATGCCCACTCCATATACGCTTTCCCTGCAGGTGCGATGCATAAATAAAGGGAAATATCTGGGCGTCGGCCAAGGGTGCTGCTGCTGGTAAGCCGCTCGGTGCCCGCTGTGCCCGCTAGAGCCGCAGCATGGGGCCGTCCCGACACGGGGCACCTCGCGCCTTTCCATCTGCGTTCGGGTAACGGCTGTGCATGTACCCTGAAAACAGCCTCTTCACAAGTTTTTACTCCTTAGGGTAAAAATTATTGTTAAAGTGTCTAAAAATGAAATTTATAAACTTGTGAGTTTTACCCGTTCAGCAGATTTATTTATAGTCTGAGGATCCAACAGAAAACGTAGCAGCAGAATATACCGCTGATCTGATTGATTTAGTTTTCTCTCTTACAGATTCGTACGACCCCAGCAGAGTGGAGAGAGTGTGAGGACCGGCCGGACCCCGGGGCGCCGCGGCTTCCAGCTGAGTGTTCTCTGGGCCGGTCCGCTCTCCCATCGGGCCGAGCAGAAGCGGGCAACCCTGGGCTGCGGCGCCCCGAGGCCCTGCACCGCCGCCTCTGTGCAGAGCAGCGCGTGGAGAAGCAGCGGCCACGGCACCGCCGTCTCTGCAGCCCGAAGGCCGAGCCCGTGTCTTAGAGCAGCTTTCCCGGGAACCCGGCTGCCCGGAGCGCGGCCACACCGGCGGTTGGGTGTCCGTCTGCTTCTGTGTGAGGAGCCTGGGGCGGGGCGTCGTGAGCGATTTGGAAAGGCCCCGACGCCCTCTCGCCAGTCTTCGCCTCTCGGGCTGCGGTCCGCGCTAGCCCGGGGCCTGGCCGTGGGCCGCGCCCCGTTTCTGCACTTCGAGACGGGGGCGTGTGAGCGAGCGTCTGGGAGCCGCTGCTGGAGCCGACCGGCCCTGCGCGCCGCGGCCTCAGAGAAGGAAGCAACATGTTAATCCGGAGGGTGACGCTTGCACTGTAATCTACTAAAGTATTATTTATCTGGCAGTGAAATGCTTTGATCATTCGCAAATATGCCGTTGTCTGCTTTGCACTCAGTATTACCTATTTTTATTTTCTGTATGGATGTTTAGAAATTCTTTATATGAAAAATAATTGCTAGTTTAAAAAAGACCATTTTAACAAAGCGACTATATTTCTTTTTACAAAATCGCTATTTTTCTATGATGTAAACAGTTGTTAGGCAGCAGATTTTTAAGGAAGCGTTATTTTATTTAAGAGTCTGTCTTCTTGTGTGAGAGCTCCGTGGTGCTCGTTCCCCTTAACGCCCGGCCGCCCCACGCTCACCCCCCCCCCCCGTATTTCCTTTTAGGAAACACCGGTGTAGACTTCCACACGGCTCTGAAACTCTTTTGCAAAAGTTTTCTTCAGCAAACGGAGCTGTAAGGCTGCATCTGAAAATCACCCTCTCGAGAACCAACTCGCACCCTTTGACGGTTTGCCGCCGTCCAGCTGGAGCTCCCAAAAAGGCCCTCGTGCTTCTGCGGAGGCCCCGTCGGCCCCGGTCGGACTGCGACACCCTGGCCTTGCGCGCGGACCCGGCCCTGGCTCTTCAAGGAGAGCTGTGCGCTTATGGTGACGCTAGAGGGGGCTCGCGTCCGCCTCGCGAGTGTTGGAAGCGCGCGGCACCCTGTGCCCAGGTCCCTGCGGGCGCACCGCACGCGGCCTGTGCGTCCGCCCCCTCGGCGAGCTCACGCTCCCTAGCAACTGCTGTCCCCTCCCTTCCTCCTTTCTCTTCTCCCCCAACCCCCATTTTAATTACTTTGAGATACCACTTTATTTCTGGACATTTCAAATTCCTAAAATGTGAACGCTTGGCGCCCCGTCTTGACCGGCTCAGCTGCGCCAGGCGATCCTGTGTCCTGGGGCCTCTCCTGTGCCGGGAACCTCCAGGTCCCGACAGCCAGGCCGGCCCCCTCCCCGGGAGCGGGTGAAGGAATGTGTATGCCTCTCCATGCTGTCATGACCCTCCTAAATTTTGTTGATAGTGTTTAAAGCCCTCTTAAACAAAAGATTAAATTTTAGCTTATTCCTCAGGAGAAAAAAGAGGATACTGTGTAGACCTCAAACAACCCAAAGTACAGGGCTCTCTGTTTCGTTTTATTCTAAATCGTGGCAGCATATCTTTCTGAATGCATTCCTAGTTTTGTTAAAATCACTAATATTTAAACTTTAATCTTAATTTCTCCTGGATTCAAGCCGGTATGTCAGTCTTTGGGAGGGGGTGGCTTCAAAAGTTAGTAACTTGAAAATTTCACTTGTGAACGTTCATATCCTGGGGTAAATAATAGTCTCTAATAAGAAATAGATTTCCCATAGGTTTTGAATTCAATACTGTGTTTTCATTATTTCTGTTTCTCATAAGTATACGACGGCTGGAAAAGTGTTTCTGCGTTGTTTGTCCGTTTCTCTCGTACGCACGATTTCCTCTGGGCGTCTAACAACTTGCACCTTGTAACATCCAAGTTCTGATTTCGGCTGCGTAAACCGGGAGCTGCCTGAGGACGTCCGTGCCGCGGGGCCGGGCTGCAGGCGGGGGGCCCGGCCGGCCGCTCGCGTTTGCAGCCCAGGGCGCTGGCGTCGGCCTCTTGCCCCGCGGAGCCCGGGAAACCCCACCCTGGAGACGCAGCCCGCGCTGGGGCTTCGGGACCGCTTCTGGGCCGCGCCCAACCGCCCGCGCTTCTTTCCCCAGAGACCCTAACCGTGGGCAGGCTCGCCGACGCCCCGGTTCCTCGCCGGAATCGCAGGCTCGGTTCGGGCCGCGGGAACCGGGGCAGAGCGAGTCCTGGGCACCCGATCGGCCGTTTTGTCCGGCGCCGCCCCGAGTCCGCTTTCGCTCAGCCGCTTGTTTGCTGAAAGGCCCCGAGGCGTCAGGTGACCAGCACCGCGACCTCCTCTACATGTCTGGGCCACAGACCCTGGACTCCCCGGGGCCTCCGGAGCCGGCCGGACTGCCGGGAGCTCGCTCTGCCGGGCCAGCCCCGCGGGGCGCGGGCGCGGGTGGGGTCGGGGGCGCCGCGCCCCTCCGTCCCGCGCACGTCCGTGGGGGCTGAAGACGCCCACCTGGCCCCTGAGCGCTCGCGGAAGAGCGAGGAGGGGCGGCGGTCGGGCACCGTCACCGAGAGCGGCCCCCGGCCGGCCCGAGCTGACGGACCCAGCAGCTGCCACGGCGCCTGGTGCCTCCGCGTGCAGCTGGCCCCGGCCAGCCTGGGCTGCGCGGCCGTCTCCCCCAGGGACTCCCGGCCACGGCCAGCCAGGGAAAGCGGCTCGGACAGCCACAGGCTCGGCGCCGGCGAGGTCCCGACCCGACCCGGGGCCCCCGCGCCTGCCCGGCCGTCCTGGGGCTCAGTGGGTTCGCGGGGTGGGGAAGGGGCCCAAGGGCGGCTGCGGGCAGGACGCGGGCGGACGGGCAGATGACGGAGCGCAGCGGCCCGGAGGGGGTCTTGCCCAGGGGCGGCCGCCAAGTGCCAGCAGCTCCCCCCCGCCCAGGCCTTGCCCAGGGTGCCGCGGCCGGTCACTGGCCTTCCACACGAAGCCCGGGTGGGCTTCACGCCTCCTCACGTCTCTCCTGCCCATGACACGAGACCCACGTTCAGACGCGTGCTCGGGTTCTATTCTACGCCCGGGCTCTGGGAAGCGGAGGCAGGAGGGGCACAAGCCCAGCCCGGGCAATTTAGCAAGAGCCTGTCTCAGAGCGTTTTTAAAAAACGAGAGATGTAGCTCAGTGCGAAGGCCTTGTACTAAGTCTCTTCCCTCGCGTGCGCGCACGCACACACATATACACGCACACGCACACGCAGGTCAAGTAGATGAGAAACCCTGTGGCAGGCGCTCAGCAGTGCTCCTGGAGGACAAGGCTGGGCTTCCCGGGTGAGGGAGCCGGGTGGGCCGCCAGCCCCCTGAGGTTGTCTGAAGTCCAAGCCGAGTGTCCCCGGGTGGTGGGTGCTGGATTCACACACCGAGACGCAGCCGGCCAGGAGCCCTCGATGTGTCGGAACCTCGAGATGAAGAGGGGACAGGCTGGGCCCAGGCCGGCTCCAGGGGGCTGCTGTGACCTTGGCTGCCCACCTGACACTCCCTCCCGTGACGGAAGGGGGCTCAGGGCTCCGGTCTGTCCGGCCCAGGCCGACGGAGCCTTTGGGGCAAAGCCCGAATTGCAGGGGTCTTTGGCCCCGTCGGAAGGCTCGGGGGTGGGAAACTCCACTGCGTGACAGAAGCCTGCGTCCGGGCCAGGGCGGGGGTCCGGCGGTCACCGTCTCTGGGGCGGTCCTTTGCCCAGTCCTGGCAGGCCCAGGCTGTCTCCCCTCACCGCCGGAGCTGGCCAAGGGCTTGACGGCCCCGCAGCCTCCCACTTTCCTCCCACCAGGGCAGGGCTCGGGCGGGGGCTTGGCCGGAGGTCCACGGCGCTGGTCGACAGCCCACACGGCGCTGCCCGCAACCCCGTGGCCCCGAGTCCTTGCGCTCAGGGCCCGAGACGTCTGTGCCACACCAGCTGGATGAGGCTTCCTACGCCTTCCCCAAGCACAGACCCCAGCTGTCGGTCTGTGGGCCCAGGCTGGGCATGGCTCCTTCTCACCCCGCTGCCCGGGGACTGGGGGACCTGGGTGGGCCCCGGGCTTGGCTTCAGCAGGAGCCCAGCTGTTCTGTAAGTTAGAGAGGGCCGCTGCCTTCTGCTGTCCTGCGCTGGAGGTTTCTACCCAGCTGACCCACTGAGTATGCCTGACGTTAGGACAGCAGGGTCTGCTCGTGCAAGCAGAGACTCAGACGGGCACAGAGTCCCCGGATGACTCTGCGCACGCCAAGTGCTGCACGTGAGGGCGAGAGTGGACAAGCCGACAGCCTCGAGTCCCTAGAGTGTGCACTGCCCACCTAAGGGTGGCACTGCGCGGGAGATACAGGCTTGGAGACCGAGTGCTCGCTCGGGGCGCAGCCTGGTGACAGAACAGGCCCTGTGCTTTCCACACTCCCGAGTCTAAGCACCGTCCATTTAATGCTGCGGCACCATGGGAAGCACAAGAAGCGGTTCTCTAACTGAACAGGAAATTCAGAGTTAATGTATTTTATTTTTAAGGTGTGTCTGGGGCTGAACACAGGGCCTTTGCCCTGAGCTACATCTCCACCCCTTGATTTTCTTTTCTTTTTTTAATGTTGAGACAGGTCTGCCTACATTGCTAAGTTGCTCAGCCTGGGCTCCAGCTTGTGATCTTCCTGCCTCAGCCTCCCAGAGCGCTGGGGTTCCACGCTTCACACCCAGCCACTAATCACACTTGATAGGATCAGGTTCGGCTGCTGTGCCAGGAGATGGAGGCAGCGGTGGCCTGCATGAGCAGAGGCTGTGTGTCTGCCCCTCAAAGGAGCTAAAGCGGGTGGTCCAGGGCTGGCCGACAGGGAGCCAGGCGCCTTGCGTCCTCGATGCAGCGTGCTCAGGGTGGCTTCGTCCCGAAGTCCGAGATGTCCTGTCCAACTGCCCTAGTTGCCCGGGCTCTCTCTGGGAGCCACGGGGCGGAGAAACTTGCCCAGGGGAGTTTGGCTTCTTGTGGAGAGACATGGAGAGCTGTTAGGAGCTCTGTCACAGTAAGTCAGAAACTGTAGTCTATCCAACCAGGAACCACTGTACCTGTGAAGGAACCAATATTCTGCTACAAAGTATGCTTGGCACCAGTCCCCAACCACGTTCCACCAGCACAGGCATTAACCTGTTGGCCGTGGTGCCCACCAGCTGGCCGCTGGGCCGAGTGCCCCAGGCCAGGGGCCTCCAGGCGGTGCTGCAGGACTGTTGGGCAGAGGACCTGTCACGGGAAGATGTCCGCCCACGGGACGTGTGTCCAGTGCCTACGTGGGGCCGCGGACCTGCCTCTGTCTTCGCGTGCGGGAGGCGAGCACGCCAGGGGCCTGCACCAGGGCACCAGGCGCAGCGGGAGGGCAGGGGCAGGGTCGGTCGGAGCAAGCAGCCTCTGCCCCCCCCCCCCCGCGGGGTCCAGGACTCGGGCCTGGGACTCCGCAGCTCGGGATGGCCGGGCTTTCTGAGGAGCGCCGATGCCGGCCTCCCGCTTCGCCCTCCAGCTGGGCTCGCAGGTGGACGTCTGCCGCCCTCCTGGTTCTGTTTAGGCAACGATCTCCGTGCGTGGAGAGGCACCCCAGAGCGATCATGAAGAAGGGAGCCCCCGAGAAGCCCAAGGGCTCCAGCTCGGGCGGGGCTCTCCCGGGCCGGTGGTCACCAGCCTGCTTCCGCACATCTAGATTGGCTCCATCCTTTAAAACAGTGCGCCGTGAGACTCCACCTTGCTTTTGATCACGAGCGTATCCCGATTCGAGAGCGATTAGAGCAAAAGAAACGTGCGGGGTCCGAGCGGTCCGCCAGACTCGCCCGCCTTCTCCGCGCAGGCTCCCGCGGGCGCCCCCTGCCGGCGAGATCCGCCGCAGCGCCGAACCTCGAGGCAGCTCCGCCGCCCTGCGCCCTGCGCCCTGCGCCCCCGGGTGGGGCTGCGCGCGTGGCCCTCACCAGCCGCGTGTCCCCAGGGCCTGAGACGTCTGCAGAGAAAGAGGCTGTGAGCGCCGGGACACCCGCCGCCGGGGACCAGGACTTGCGCACACACGAGCTCCTGCCGGCCGCTCCCGGATGCCGACACACCCGCTGGTCTTAGGAAGCGGCCTTTCAAAGGACGTGTGTCCTGGTCACGATGCG
>PVIC010010295.1:0-43818 GCA_004025085.1 Thryonomys swinderianus | reverse complement strand
CAGGCTGGCCCTGAGCTCACTATGGTGCCCAGGCAAGCCGCCGCGAACTCAGCAATCCTCCCGTCTCTGCCTCCCGAGTGCTGGGATTACAGGCGTGAGCCACCACGCCCAGCATTATATGTGGTAACCGGGGATCGAACTCAGGTCCTTACGCTTGCGAGGCAGGCTCCGGAACCACTGAGCTAACCCTCCGGCCCCCACCTAAGCTTCTTAAAAGTCAGCATTTCCGGTCAACATGACATATTACAATTTTCCTAAAGATACTGGATGGAGGTAAAGAGGGAGGGAGAGGCAGAGGGAGGGGGAGAAAAGGACGGACTCTAAAGGGGTGCCCGAGGAGATCTAAAATAACTGCATTTTTCCCTTTCTTTTGAGACAGGCTCTCACCCTATAGTTCACGCTGCCTCAGCCTCCTCACTGCAGGCCTTCTGGCGTGTGCCACCACATCCGGCAGGCTGCAGGGATTTAAAAAGTGTTAATGCTTCTGAAAAAATATAAACTTATCTAGGTCGGTTACTCTCGTAACAACTAGACGTTACTCTGCAGAAGCACCAATGTATCTGTAGAATATCACGCTAAACTGGAAAGGGTTGAACATATTAACTTTATGAGGTAAGAGTCAAATAGCCCCACAGACAGGTCCTGCCCATAAACTGACCAGCAGAAATATGAAGGCTCCTTCTCACTTATTTGCCATGATTGGGTAGGATAGCCTTTTAAAAATTTACCAGTGATAATTTTTTCAACACGTCAATTTACATTATTTAATCATGGGAAGTTATCTATCTTTGTGGTTGTGCCTGCTCATCTGTATCTTTCTTGTCGTTGTTTTTTGGTAAATTAGGGCTTGGAATTTGGATTAGTCAAACCTACCAACTCATTTGGGTTCTTAATCATCAACGTTTGTGTGCCACATGGCTTGTATCTTGTAGGTTTGGCAGGCAATGCTGTAGGTAAACTGACTGTTCTACTGAGGTGACAGAACAAAGCCTCACAGAACTTGTCTAGGTCGGTTACTCTCTGAAGCAGTAACTTTGTAAGTTTAATGCACCGCAATCACCCGCCTCGCTCATCCAGACTGCTGAGCCGCACTGTTTAGTTCAGGTTTTCATGTCCTTAAAAGCCTGTCTAAATGCTTGGTCCCTGCTTCTGGATCTTCGGGAGGTTGCTGGGGTGTTTAAGAGGTGAGGTCCGGTTGGAGCAAACGGGGTCCCGGGAGTGATTCCTTAAGGAGGCCTTGGGGCCCTCACCCCTTCCTCTGCTTCTGGTTTGCCTTCCTGGCTGCCAGGAGCCGAGTGGCCCCTTCCGGTCCACGCTCCCTCACAACGTACTGTGCTGCCCAGGCCCAGAGCAACAGGGCTGATGTCATGAACTGAAACCTTTGAGACCACGAGCCAAGATAAACCCTTTTAGCTGATGTACGCCGGGGAGAGAGGTGCAGGACCAGAGAGTCTAAGTATCTAGTATGTCCAAGGGCCACGACTTGAGAAGCACTGCTCTGAGTAATTGTTTGGGCCTAGATATTTGTAATATTTACCTTTTCCAGGAGACATAAACGCACAAGATTTGATTCATACTCTGGGGATGGACGTTTTAAGGACACAGAAGAGCATAAATAAATGTACTTAGGGCCCTGGATATGGTATCAGCTTATCTGTGAGGCCAGGTTATAAAGAGATAAGGGGGAAAAACGGTGCTTTTCCTGTTCAGGCTTATTTTGAGGATCAAGTGAGGTTCAGGGGAGTTAAAATGGAAGCAAAGTCTGTGATCAAAAGCAGACAACAGAATAATTAAGATATATGGACAAAATCATATAAAATTACTTTGATTCCTTTTTCTACTCTCTTTTCTACATACACTGGAATAACAAATAAACAGTGCTTTCACAACCACTGAACACACGCCTCCCAGTGGCTTGGGAGCCAACCTCGTCACGTGTGGGATTTAATGGTTGGCAGCAACACGACACTAACATGGCATCTGCCGATGGACTCAGCCATCAGCATTTCATGGTGACAACTCAGTTGAGAATTATTCACTTTTGCTGGAACCACAAAGAAAAACGGAGGAGCAATGATCACATGGAAGAAAGTAGGTTTGCTGTATGTCTTGGCTGATGACTTTTAAGTGACTAGAGAATATCAATACAACATAAGAATCCTGCAAAATGCACCACGTTGCTGATGTTTAACTCCTTCCTGAATATCTAGACACTGATGTGCGTATTCAAGGGTACTGAGTCTTTCAGCTTGGAAGCATCGCATTACTGAGTCATAAATGCTAAGAGAAGGACATTTCTTCCAAAGCAACTTGCTATAGTGCTAGAGTTCCACTCCACTATGAAAGTCTCTGAAAGAGAAGAAATGTATGGTGTGTGAGCGTCAGCCTGGCTCTGGCCACTGTGCTGAGTGCCTTGAAATCTACAGGTGACCCCCTCCCTTCTCCTTTCTGGCCTCTACTGCCTTAAAGAGCAGCCACACCAACATCAGTGCTACAGGAAAAGCCGAAGCACTGACGTATTCCTGGGCATCTTCTCTCCAGGAATGGGCAGATTCTTCCGAACACCATCCAAAGCAACAGGAAAGACACAGAGACAAGTGCAAGACAATACAGAAGCAGACAATTGCTGTTTGAAAGAAACAGCAATTAACTTATGTTTTATGATTATATGTAAATGTGTAATAATTGTAATAAGTTAAGCAGATCAAGTAGCCTATTTTACATGCATGGCCATAGATGAACACCTGTTTATGAAGGCAGAAAGTACACAAGAAGTTGGCTTTCGCTCTCTCACCATATAGTCCATGCTCAAGTCCAAAAGACTGTAGGAACAGAGTTTCAACATGTGCCAAATCAGCATTCTTTTGGACTATGCTTAATATTTTGCAATAGGTCTTGACTGATCCACGTAAGCCACCATTTTTGATGAGATGTACTTTACCTGCCATGATTTACTTCCTAAGGCATCCTACGCCAAGGATGACGGAATTGTTAATAAAGAATAATGGCACTTATTCAGTAAATATATTGCAAAATTTGCCTCTGAGTTGAAGAGCAAGAGGCAGATTAACATTCCTTCCAAACTTTGTCTCGCACAGAAACAAATTTATCTCCTTCCAAGTTAGTCTTTGTGGAAACATATTTTAAAATTAATCTCAACTTGGATTCATTTCCATACTCAGGGTGGCAAACATCACCACCTCTTTTTTTTTCCTCCTCCTTTTAAAAGGATGAAACTTAAAGGCAGCTGTTTGTAAAAAACAGAATAACCAGCACGTGCTATAGTCCAAAACCACTGTTCGTTCCCCAGACTTAACAAAAATCAGAACACATCTGCTATCATGTTCCCTGCTGGGAAGTAGTGTCACAGCCACCACTGTGGTCTGACTTTATCCCCACTCATTTGTGTTTCTTTTTTGATTTTGTTTCAAATTACAGGACCACACACAGTACTTGGTGAGTTGAGAAAATAACTTTTTTACACATGTCAGAATCAGCAGAGCTTGGTGAAAGAGGCCTGCCTGCCTCAGCTTCATTTACCTGGTCAACTGCCCACACCTATAAGCTCAGTGCATTTCACAGTCATCACAGTTTGAAAAAAAGCTCACAAATAAATTTCTGGAATTTCAGCAAAACTTTGAATAAAATGACAGGGTGTATATCAATTTTCCTGCTACTTCCAAATACTGTCCTTCCCGAATGGGGCTTAATGAGGCATGGATGGCACATGAAGAAATTTTGTGAGTGTATAGCCTGAAGTCTACTTGATTCTATTCATTAATGGTCAGTTCTAAACAGAACATATTGACTGGACACATGCTGAATATTTGACAGGGATACAAAAAAAATTATAGGGCAGTTTTACATTAAAAAGTGAGAAACAATGCCGGGTGTGGTGGCTCACGCCTGTAATCCCAGCACTCGGGAGGCAGAGTTAGGAGGATTGCTGAGTTCGAGGCTTGCCTGAGCTCAGAGCCAGCCTGAACCACAAAGCGAGACCCTGTCTCAAAAAAAAAAAAAAAAAAGTGAGAAACAGTACTGGCACGAAATGTATAAATTTCTGTAATGGATGTGTGCTCATCCGTAGTACCGTGGTTGTTTTGATTTCAGATGACAGCCTTTATCCACTTCCAAGTCGATTAACAAAGGGAAGACTTCTTTACAGAGGACTGGCTGCTTACCTATGCACTGAATCTCTCATATACATAATTTGTTTAATGTTCAAAGATGTGCTTCTGCAATAGTCATCTACGTCTCCTTACGAGGATGGGCATGTGGAGGCTTTTGTAGAATCACGTTACTTAATACTTTACTCCCTTTCCCAGAAAAATAAAATAGAGAGAACCTACTCGTGAGGTAATAAGTACATCACTAGGAGAACTAGAAAATTAGAAGACATTGGGCACAAACTGGCAGTTCCCTGGGTTAGATAATACATTAACTGTAGTTCCATAAGATGTCATCACAGAGAAAATCGGGTGATAGATACATGGCAATTCTCTGTACTATTTTTCTAAATCCGTATCAGGGCAAGATTATTTCAAAAACAAGTTTCATAGTCCATGACCTTTAAGTTTATACTACACTGTGGGTTACAGAATACTAATGGTATTTTTTCCCTATCAAAGAAATATGATTTACTGAATATGATAAAAATCTCAAAAGTCAAGTCACAGTGGTGAGTTTTGGCTGTGCTACTCAGGACGGGTGGGGCACAGGCAAGGAAGTTACTCGAAATAAATGTGTTTGTAAAATGTTGCGACTGATTCGTAAGGTTATTCTGAGGAGCAAAGCGTTCTTTTCCCCTTGTATTACCCAGCAAGGAGATACCAGTAAGACTGGTTACGTTAAGAAAGTTAACTGCTGGCTGGTACCATTCTGTCCTAAGTGGCACCCTGAAACACATATTCTACGGTTAAGTCACACTGCTTCAGTCCAAGGAGAATTAAGAACCGACACACCGCATAGATCAGAGGCATCCCATCTGTAAGGGCTGCACGGTAAAAGGCGGTATGCTCCACGCATGTGAAGACTGGCGGTTTCTGACGCACAAATCACCCTGACGTCTGTTCCAGGCGAAATGTATTCACAGGCACAGTGTGAGAAGCGACGCTTACTCACCAACTTCATCCTGAATCTCCTCGGCCACGGCAGGGACGTTGTAGAGCAGGGAGAGAGACTGGTTCATTCGCTCGTAGATCACGCGGAGGTGTGTCATGACCTGCAGGCAAGGAAGCCAACCCCGGGTGAGCAGTCTCTGGGACAGGAGGGGTCATCCTCCCGAGGACAGCAGACGGAAACTTCGAGAATATTTAACTGAAAGGACATCCATATACACTCACGTACATTAGTTGTTCTCTTTCATCTCAGCCCTGAGACTTATCTTTAAACACAGAAGTGTCTATATAGTACACGCTTGGAGCAATTAATTTAAAAGACCACCCAGGCCATCGTTGATTCCTAATTCTGAGGCTTCCTAAATTGCCTCTGATATCCTACATGTAAGTCCCTGTAAATAGTCTGACAAATGAGAACAATTCAATTTGATTGGTTATTTTGCGCTAAGTACAAATATTTTAAAATTTCAGATTTCTCAAGGTTGACTTCAGGTTTCAGCTTTTGGGAACCAGAGACCCTGGGGTATTTTTCTGACATGAAATCCAAACATGCTGGTGCAGTGGCGTTTCTCGTTGCCTGCTGCACGTTGAACCCATTGCAGAGTTTTTATTGTTTTCATTGTGCTGGTCGGTTTAAATGATTTCTATCAGTTGAGGTGGAACCAAATTTTTGTAGTCCTTATAACTGGCGTACCCCAGAAGACGCCAAGCTACCTGATATTCTACGATAAGCTTTGGGAATTGACCAGTCATTGAAGAGCTCTTGCCCTAGAGGCGCCACACTCACAGGGTTTCTGGGAACACCTGAAGACGCCGTCAGCAGCCCAGAAGCTAGACGCGTAGAGCAGGGGGTGGGGAATTCCTACACTGGGCGCTCACCTGGGATCGGATCTGAGCGGCCTTCTTGGGGTCCACCATGCGCACGTGTTCGAAGTGCTTCAGGGTGTGCTGCCTGTCCTTCTGCTCAGCACGGACGTACTTCTTCAGCATGTTGAATACATGACGAGGCTATAGGGAAAATAATGAGAGCATTTTGTTCTAGTTACTCCAAATATTTTTCTGTTCCTTTATTAATGAGTAATTACTTAGTTGGGGAACTTTTTATTTTGGTTACAAGAGCATTTAGAGTTTTCAAAATCCATGGTGACAGTCCTCCTTAATCAATATTTTCTTCTCAAATGAGCACATTCTACTCTAAAGGAGAATTGATTTTAGATCTACCAGGTTACAATGTGCTACTTCTCATACATCAAACTATTCAAGGGCAACATATGAGGCTACATTCTACCTTCTATAAAAGTAACATGGCAGAAATATTAAGATCACCAGTAATTATAATGGTACAACCACAGAAATAAGAAAAGTAATAGGCAATTTAGCTGACACTCATTTGAAGGTGGAAGAACCGATAACTTCTGAGATACTGCATTGTTTTTAAGGACAACGGCCAAAACTAAATTGTAGTTATTTTACTTGGCAATTTAATTAAGTTCTTGTTAAGCCATCAGATTCTCATTCTTTCAGCAACAATTAAGTTTCTTGAGTGCTTCTAGTGTCTTCTAATTGGTACTATTCTGTCCTTATTCTAGCTGCACATGAAATTCATCCTAATACAGAAAAGGACTGAGGTCTTTCTGTCTTCAGCAATTCTATTGCAATTTGCATTCTACTGTGTGATTTTACAAAGATACACATTTCTTCTTCATTCAAAACAAAATTAGTCACCTATGAGGGTGCACGTCAGGAACAGAAGTGGGGGCCCTTGTGCAGACCTAGCTCCTAATAATTAACATGTCACTGGCACCTTGAAATCCAGCTGGAAGGTCTAGAACTTGCTCCCAGAGGTGGTGTGTGTGTGTGTATATGGGTGTGCGCATGCATATATGCGTAGTTTATGTTTTACTGTGTCATCTATGGATGAGCCTCTTCTATGTTAATTTAGGGGTCATCTCCCTGCCATGCCAGATAGAATTTGGTGCTTTTTCTTTGTGATATGATAAGATGCTGCACAGATTTCTATTACTGCATTCACCATATGGTGAGTTAGTTGTTTATGTTTCTGAGTACGTCTCATGTGAGATCTATAAGCCCAGATGTGGTCCTCCTCTCTCTCTCCCTCTACTGGGAACCCAACCAATGGTCCCTGGCCCAGCGGCAATGCTCCACACTGTTGTGCCTGCCACAGACTCCACTCCTATACTAATACACCACAAAAACAAGAGAATCCTGTACTCATCTGTCTGATTTCCTTTTACTTTTTTTTTCCCTAGAAGAAATGTGTTCCTCCCTAATCCCAAGGGAGACAGACGTCATAGCTTGAACCACAGCTTTTAGCAGCATGCCACTATAATTTGCTTTTATGATGTGACGTGTGGTTGAATCTACAAATCAGAGAATAAACTTTCAAGTCTTAGAAGTAGCACAAGAGATCACCGAGATCAACTGGATCAATGGAACATATATTTTAAAAACAACAGGTTCATATAAGCTAACTTCTCGATGTCAGAAATTAAAGGCTGACTATTGTTCACTGTGAGGGATACTGCACATGCAAGACTATGTGATCAAGACGTTTATTATGTAACCTTGCTGCCTGCTTGTTATTAAGCACCAAGGCCTAAAACCATCCCTCTAGTATGAACACTATTATATTTCCAAGGCTGTAGGCAAAAAGAGTGGTACTATCTGCACTTACCCTTGATGTTTCTGCCTGTCTCACTAATACTGTCTTCTTAGTTGCTCTATCTCATTTCTTTCTCCTGAGAAGGCTTTATTATTTTGAAGAAAATGGAATTTTTTTTCCTTTTCTTAGCTCAAAGCAGAAAACATACTTCAATTACAAACATGAGGACTGCTTTTCTTTATAACCTTTCTTTCCCCCCCTCCCTATCAGCTACCTGTGAATGTTTCTAAAGCCCTTTTGTCCTGAAAGGACTGTCACCAACAATCAAGGACAGGATGCTATGGCCCTAGACTGGCCTTGATGTTACATAAAGCAAATCTCAGCTTAAAGAATGGGAAGAGGACATTTCTGTGGACTATCATCTGGTCTCTTCTTTTTTTTCCCCTACCGTCTCCATACATCACACATTCTCATTTGCTAATTATTGTTAACTTTTAAAATAAACATGAAAGTCTCAGTTTTTCTATGTGTGCAATTCAGACAGTACAAAAATGTTCTGTGGTAAGTGACCCAACAAAATGCTTGGTCTGTTGCAGACTGTCATTACACACATGTCTTCTACTGAGTCCTTTGTGCCAACTGCTACCTCACTATCTTAAGCAAAGGCAGTTCAACATTTCTTGGTTTTAAGAAGACAGTACCTGAAGTACTTTATTATAGGAACCCATCAAATAACCCCAACCCTATCACAGAGGGAAATTTCTCTTTCCATTTGACAGATGAGGCACAAGCAGCTCTAAGAATGGCACTGTGGAGGTTTCATGCTGGCCCACAGTGAAACAGTGCATTAGCGTCAGGCCACGAGGAGCTTTGTCCTGATCACTCTGAGGACAATCTAACATGGACTGAGCTAAAGACAGTTCTTCAAAGTAATAAGACTTGACAAAGACATAACTGTACAGTTAGAAATGAGAGTTACTTCTAGTTCTTGCCTAGATTTCTAGTTCTCTTAAACTCAGGAATAGTGGTCACCTTTTATTTGCAAAGGATGCATTTTATAACCCCCCATGGATGCCTGAAATCTCAGAGTACAGGACGCTATGAAGATTATGATTTTTTCCTATACATAAATACATAAGGTAAAATTCAACTTATGAACTGGTCACAAGAAGAGATTAACACTGACTAATAATAAAATAATAATTAAGTTGACAATTATAAATAATTTATTTCTGGAACTACCCACTTAATTTTAGGTCATAGATGAAATAGTTCATAGGGAGGACAAGAACAACATCCTAGTGAGGTACACTGATATCAGTTCTTAATTGTGTTGAAGTGTTAGACTTAGCTTGTTCCATCCCTTCTTTGCTGTTGTCATTTTTTGGCACGTGGCTATTCTATTCTCAGCTAATGTCTCAGAAGTAGGGAAGGGAAACAGCAAGACAGCAATGTCCTGTCAATCTGATTAGAAAATCACCGGAGAACGATTCAATGTCTTAGTTACAAGATAAGCTTTGTAATACTCAGATTCCAGCACTGAATTCATCCTTAACTTGGATTAAGAAGGATAATTAAATGGCAAATCTACTTGTTGCTTATCTCATTTAACACGGCCATTCCTTTATGCTTCAGAAACACATCAAGAAATATATCTTAACTTACCCTGAAAACCCTGTGCTTAATAATGAAACATTAGCACACTAAGCTCTGAGGATTCCCCAGGCTTCTGTTCCTGCATGGATAACGAACACGGGAGCCCAGAACAGGCTGTGTGCTCCCCACTGTGTGTGTGTGTGCCCAGACACATGCTCTGTGTGCATGCATGTCAACCTAAACATTTCCTTCCCAGTGTCTGCTTGACAACAAGCAAAGCCTGGGGACATCAGGTAACTCAGAAGACTTGAGAATAGCTTTCAATGAACTGTGTGATTCCGCTTGGTTGCTATAACCATGTAAACAGATTTCTAGGAGTCATGCTTAGAAATGAAAGGAAGAATTAGATTAGTAACTATTTCAGAGAGCTCGTAGATGAATCAAGACAAATAAAATAGTGATTGTACCTATACCTAAAAATGAACACTACTTTTAGTTAAGAAAGAAAGACAAGCAATTTCTCCACCTTTTAAAAATTTTCAGACTTTTAAGTTGAAAACAAAAAGAGCTCTGCTTTTGGTATATGATTTATGTAAATTTCATTAAAAAAAATAATTGCCCTCCAAACTTTGTAGCCCTAACACAGAATTCCTCAAGGCTGAGAACTAATTATTTCTGGAACTGTATTATGCTTTCAGAGTTAGTAGGGAATCTTGATTATATGGGGTTTATTTTATTATGCTAGAGCAAAGATGAATTTCCTAAATTTTAATTAAAAGGCAAAAATGTCCACAAAAGGATGGTAGAAAAAAACCCTTATGTCTCTATAAAAATACATGGTATCTCTAAAGGATGTAGAAATGATTCTTTTTAAATAACTGGTATTAAATGCAAGTATTGGGCCAGAGGGTTAGCTCAGTGGTTCCAGCGCCTGCCTTGCAAGCGCAAGGCCTTGAGTTCGATCCCCGGTAACCACATACAATGCTGGGTGTGGTGAGTCACGCCCACCAGCAATCAGTACCACATAGCACAGTGCCAGGCGTGGTGTCTTACGCCTGTAATCCCAGCACTCGGGAGGCAGAGGCAGGAGGATTGCTGAGTTCCAGGCTTGCCTGGGCTACATAGTGAGCTTAGAGCCAGCCTGAACTACAAAGCGAGACCCTGTCTCCAAAAAAAAAAAAAAAAGCAAGTATTGCCATATCATTTACATTTAAGATTATCCATATGATTAGAAAACAAAATTCGGTGGATAAGAGTATTGGTTAAAAATAATTTTAAGTGGGCCAGAGGGTTAGCTCAGTGGTTCCGGTGCCTGCCTCGCAAGCGCAAGGTCCTGAGTTCGATCCCCGGTAACCACATATAATGCTGGGCGTGGAGACACGTCCACCAACAATCAACACCGCATACCACAATGCCGGACGTGGTGGCTCACGCCTGTAATCCCAGCACTCGGGAGGCAGAGACAGGAGGATTGCTGAGTTCGCGGCGGCTTGCCTGGGCACCATAGTGAGCTCAGGGCCAGCCTGAACTACAAAGTGAGACCCTGTCTCAAAAGCAAAAAAAAAAAAAAAAAAAAAAATTTAAGAATACTTGATTTGTATTTGTATAATTTCAATTATCCTCAGTGTTTAAATTTTTCTACAAACTACCAGTAATTTTTCTGGCAAATTCCTCTTTTTTCATAGTCAAAACATTCTGTACATTAATACTATAATCTCATGATATTAGAAATGGGTGGCTAATCTAAAGTCTGTAGTGAAGAGGAAAGAAAATAGAAGATCTGTCCCAGGGGGCTAATTATATCAAGTCATTCTTATTGTCACTACTGTTTCTGACAGTGTTTATCTCATGATTACATGGTATCTGTTAGCAACTGATGTAGCACCTTTCAGCTTGACTAAATTCACCTTGGAATCACACTCCCCTTAAAAAAAAATCATTCAAAACTGAATTTCTTTAAGAACTAACAAGAACAGGCATTACTAAAATGGATAAGACATCATTTACAAGGAGAACAAACAGGGAAATAAGTCACTGGAAAATAGAAGATCCACTTTTTGAGGTATTTTTCTCTTTGGAAACAAAAGTATTACACATTCCAGCCTCCTGCTGCAGTTTCCAGCACACTCTGGATCCTGATAAATATTTGTTGATTAAACTCAACAATGGCCTAAAACTAAGAGTAATTTCCGAAGCTTCCAGGAACTTAGAACATTCTTCGTGTACCTTACTCAGGACAATAGAAATTTTGTCGATGGGAAGAGCGGCATTTCCAATGTCCATGAAATGACAAACCCACTTGAGGAATTTATCTCTCCAGCATGCCACGGTTCTTTAGGGGGTTTAGAACTCTTCACAGAAAATAATTCATGGGCTTCACAGCAAATCCTATTTTCAACAAAAAGATCTGCCCCATTCCAAAAGATAATTATGATATTTTTAGGTGTTACTATCAGGCTGATGCTAATATGTTTGAAGCAAATGTCATGGCCTTTTATCATAGAGGTATTTTTAAAAACTAAATCCTTTATTTCTCTGATGTATTATCTTTTCCACTTGGTTTTTTAATGTGATTTTCTCTAATTTGGTTTCCCTGGCAAACGGGATGAATGACATACATTTGACTGACTCATCAGTGGCAATCATGCTTCACCATGCAGCTTTCTCTTCAACAGTTCGCACGCGGAATATGTTAGAACATGACTACTCAGTCTTATTGCTCCACTCTGTAGCTTTATGTGTGATCTAGAAATCCTGTATCTTATCATAATAGGACACTTGCACCTTGAACCATTTCTTGATGGGAGTGAATGAACCATCAGGACCTTTAACAGCCCCTAGGCTAATGTCTGCCAAGAAAGAGCGAGTAAATGATTCACTATATGGGGAGCGCCCTAATCTTTCCAGGTCACAAGGGAGCCCTAAATTGTACCTTTGTGGTTTCCAAAATGGTGACCTGAAATTTATCATGGAAAAAAGCAACTCTTCTGTTTTTATAGCCAGGTTCAAGATCTCAATTTTCAGTGTTAGATTTCAGATTTCAAGAAACCTTCAACATGTAACGCAAACTATACAATCTACATGTGCAGGGCTAAAGATGCACTTTAAGAAAGGTGAACCTCCGATGCTTGAGATAATCTCAGTTGAGTTTATTTTGCCATTTTGGCTCTCAGAGTTTCAAATGCATTGTTGTTGCGGCAAGGAAAACCTGGAAAAAATTAAAAATCAAACCAAACCAAAACAGCATGCACAAAGCAACCGTGGAAGCCTCAGTGGGAACTTTTGGATCACATCCTCTTGGTTTTTTTAATCTTGGAGTTGAGCATAAGTTCTAAAGCGCATTACAAAATTTATATTCCAGGTTTTCTTCAGAAAAGCACACAAGTGACTTCCTTTTAAAGTGATTAGCACAGAGCAAACAACTCTGGGCTGGATGGAGCACAGAAGTTGGGACTAAGTGGCACAGATAATGGCAGGAGATTTTCATGCCTGCTAGGGCTTGTGTACAGACACTCTCCCAAAGCCTGGAGAAGTCACAGAGGGGGCTTCCTCAGAGGTGGCTGAGAGTGTGTGACGCTGGGGTTAAGGGTGTGTAATCACTAAATTAGTACACTCATTGGTTTGGCACGGCTCTGAGTGTGGATAATGGGAAGGCCCACCCTGGATGTGAGTGCCACCTGCCCAGAGGGTATGTAACCCAGATATAAAATAAGGTAGGGACAGAAAGAGGGCTAATGTTGTTGGTTGTTGCCTCTTTACTGCTTCTTGCTTTGCTGTCTCCTGTCTGCCACGGATTTTTTCTCCTCTGTGATTTTCCTCTGCCGTATCACCTTGTCTGGGAGCCAGCCAACTATGGAATGAAATCTCTACAAACTCTGAGCCAGATGAACCTTTCTTTTATGTGGATGTTGGGTATTTTGTCTTAGCCACAAGAAAAGTACCTAAGACAACTCCTCTCCCTATTCGTAGTGTTTTTTACTTTTAATAATGTGGCTGTGTTGGGAGGGGAAAGTACTAGATAACAAACTAGTATCACTGTGTGTTCCTATGTCAAGGCAAATCCACGTATGCACCAATGAGTTCCCTTCCAGGATATCCAGTTTGTTGTTTTTGGCTCTGACTTTGTGCCCAACAGACCTCAGAAGCAGCCAGAAGAATGAAAAGTCATTTTACACATGACATAGAACAGTTCCCAATCTATTCTACCCAATCTTTCTCTTACAGAGAAAGACACCTTCCTACGGCAGTTTTGTTTCAATGTTCACCAATCCTTCTGCGTTTTTTTTTGCTCTTATTGTTTTGTTCGTTAATGGCTAACAAAAGCTGGCCAAATGTTAACTGCAAATGAATAAAAAAATTAACTTCTATTTGCAGATGGAAAGTGAAGAGTCTATTAAATCACTTATTTCTAGCCACAGGTCACACAGATGGCAAGCCTAGGAATTAAATGAGTATTCACACAATAATATAAAATAGAAAATGATGGAAAAACAGAAAACAAGAATGGTTCTAATCTTAAGTGAACTTCTGTCAAGACCGGGATGTTTTCTAATACTTTTCTGGGATATTCTGAATAACTCAGTCCGGTTGTAAAACCATCGTGATAAATGAGTAAAGACCGCACACAGCACTGAAATTTAACACCCAACTCAACTCTATAATTCATGCCTTGGGAAACATTTAGCAGACGGTAGAGACAGAGCTGACCTGTGCTCCTCTGACACAGAGCTCAGAAAGAGCAGAAATTATTTGGATTTCATTGTCTTTAAGTGTTGTTTGTGGACACAGCAAAACATACTGAAGCTCTTAGCAATGAATAGGATTGTTAATGCAACCCAGAGGGCAGAGCCCACAGAGTTGTGAAAGAAATCATAAACGAAAGATGTTTTAAAACATCTTTGGAAAAGCTTTGTCAGGTGTTCTGATCAACAAACTGACATACTCTTGACTTCTGCAGAGGAACAGCAACGTGCTCTCACCTTGAATAGTTTTACTTGGACTTGGGCATCTTGTTTCATACATACTCTAGCTGGTTACTGTGTTCAAAGATAAACACATTTCTATTTCTTTTAATTGTGCCCTCTCTTCATCCTACAGCAAGGGATTTTATGGGTTTTTATTTAAGAGTATGTACATAAAAGAAATCAAGATGAAGCTTCTTAAAGATAAAATATAACCAAGTCTCTTTGAATTGGGGTCCACGTTTAAGTTTTATAAAATGAACAAAACCTTTGAAACTGATGTAAAATGTTTGCGTGTGTGTGTCCCTATATGTATAGCACATATGTTTGTGGGTGGAGGATCTCTTGCTCCCAATCTATTCTCTAAGACAGAGACTAGTAACATCAGGCCGGTGAGTAAGTACCAACCTTTGAATAATGTGATGTACATCTGTCTAACAAAACAAAAATAACTATCTTCAGAATAGGTTATTTTCAAGGAGGAAATAAAAGTAGAGATTAATGTGACTGTATGTTTGTGTGTGTGTGCACGCGCGCGTGAGTATACACTATGGAAGGGAGCACAGCACCCCAGGGCTATGGGTTTTGATAGTATCCAATGAGTTATTTCCACTTCAAAGACTGTCACCCAGTAGGGCTCTGTTGTGGAGGGAAAACAGGTGATAAATATTTGTTAGAGACAAAGGATAGGTTTCAAGTTTTCCAACATACCTTTTAACTTTCTAGTTGACTTAAGTAACAGCAGAAAACATGAGTGTCTGTGGTTACATTCTTCCCATTGGTCCTAAGTAAGATCCATCTCTTGAACTTGGTGGACATTTGAAGTAAAGGAAATATAGGTGACACTGAGGTCTTGAATGAAATACCACGCACCCCAGTTAGTACAGAGGATAGGATTTGGTTTGATAAATGCCAATTCTCCTATTTTTCTTTCAACCTAGTATTTGTTACTAGGTTTGCCCTGAAAAGCTCTGAAATTAATGAGCCCCTCTGGACTCATTAACTTGCATAAATCTCAACTAAACGCAAATGAAAGGTGAATAAGTGAATACGTAAGGCTCCAGGTAATTACATTTCTAAAAGATGACTTTTAAGCTACTTTTAAATTTTGAAGTGCATTCTGCTAAGTCTGACAAAGCTTGGATTTTATTAACTTGTGGGTGGAATGTCTTAAACATCATACTATGTGCCATTCCACATATAAAGAACTCAGAAAATAACTTTTTTGTCACACACTAACTGAGGGGCAGGTGTCTTCTATTTGCCTTAGAGACATATGTTCCATAAATATTTATATAAAATCCTTCTTGTCTCTTTTGTGATCAGAAGTGATGAAGTACAAAATGATGGTCACAGAGAATAGAGAAGTTAGCACTAGCATAACAGAATAGCCAAGGTTAGGAACTCAATTTCTTTTTGCCTTTAGAAAACTTGTATTTGGACTGATACTCGTACTGGCTAAAGGCTGATTTAGTTGGAACCAATAAGGCCTATTGGCTAGAAAATGCTTAGCATCTTTACATGTTTTACATGTAGACTAAGTGATTCAGTTTCTGGGGGTTTTCTTTTCTCATTATTTTATCTTTTCCTTTCAAGGGGAGGACAACTTCATGACTGAAAGTAAGGATAAATTTTCACTTTGTTATACAGATCTCTATTTCAGAAGCAAACAATTATGGAACCTTAGTACCACAGTATCTCCCACAGAACACCTTAAATTGTTGACTTTTTAAAAAATCTCCAATGATCACGGCTTTCTTATTAAACAGTCAGTCACTAGAAATCACCAAACAACACAGAACTAAATCTCAACTCGGTGAAAAGACATAGAGCTTTTATAATAATAAAATACTACCAAACAATTCTACGAGGAAGCTTCAGGAATCCAAAGAGGATTTAACATTTGGCTGAACTGTTCAGATATGAAAAAAAATATAGGGAGCAGGTACTGTAGAAAGTTTAATAATTTGTTCAATTAAATTTTAAGAATCTGAGTGTTAGCAGATAAAAGTATGAAATAAATTTTGGTATAGAAAAGATGTCTACAATCATGAGATACAGGAAAAATCAAAACAATACTGATACATGACCAAACAGAAATTCCTACAAATGGCTCCCAATTCTTAGAAAATGATTAGTAGTCGTTGGAATCAGGGTAATTACGGTACGATGTAACAAAAGAGCCAGATTATACATGCTAAAACACTAAAAATTTCAGAATCTGATGAAAAGTTTTTCTTTCATCTTTAAAACATTTCAATTCTTACTAATTAGGAGTTGGTAAGCTTTTTTTCTAAGCCAAGGCTCACAGCAAACTTTCTGGGAGTGGGGTCTTTGCTTAGTACAGGATGCCATATTAAGTCTAATTTCTTTTCAGGCTTAAGAGAATGTCTACCAGTAAAGAAATATTCATGTATGATGGAGAAGTAGGACTCTGGTAGATACGGAAGAGAAAGTCCAGTATTTCATTCTTATTTCACAAAGATGGGAGTAGATTCATTTTGAGCCCCACAAAGTTAGAAGCAGGAAATGCAGGACAGTGGGGAACTGATTAGACAGTGGGGAACTGATTAATAAATAATGACAGTTTGGCTTTCAGTTTTACTTATGTTTGGCAGCCTGAAGGCCTCCAAAAGTGACAGGAGTCAACAATAAGCGAAGTATACAAGTTTGTGAGGAATTTAATTTCTCTGAGAGGGGGAAAAAAATCATTACATCCTGATTTTCTAAGGAGAATTTTTAGACAATAAACAAGGAAACAGCTTCAAGAAAATCATTCTTTAGAAGAATTACCAGACGTAACAGGGCTAAGTTCACCGTCAGTGCCAAGATGTTACTGAGTTTTATTTTTTTTCTCCTGAAAAAAGGTAAACTTTTTACCATTGTTACAGTTTAAAAAACATGTATGACTATGGGCCGGAGGGTTAGCTCAGTGGTTCCGGTGCCTGCCTCGCAAGAGCAAGGTCCTGAGTTCAATCCCCGGCAACCACATATAATGCTGGGCGTGGAGACTCACACCCACCAACAATCAACACCGCATACCACAATGCCGGACGTGGTGGCTCACGCCTGTCATCCCAGCACTCGGGAGGCAGAGACAGGATGACTGCTGAGTTCACAGCGGCTTGCCTGGGCACCATAGTGAGCTCAGGGCCAGCCTGAACTACAAAGCGAGACCCTGTCTCAAAAACAAACAAACAAACAAACAAACAAAACCATGTATAACTCTAAATATGAGTCAAAAGGTTTATCTTTGGATTGGGTCATCTAGTATGTCAACCTATAACACATAACTGAGAAGGAAATATGGGGCAGAAGTGCAGAGAGACCCGGGAACCTACAACATGAAATTCATATAGAATAAGGAACTGAAGTTGCAGCAAAATATCACATGACACTTTCAACTTTAGGCTTAAAAACTGTGATAAAAATACATACTAAACTTGGGCTTTCAGGGACTGGATACCATCTGTGGTTGTTTCAAACCTGCATGTTTAAAATGTCTGGCAATACATGGTAGAATTTGGTAAGGGTTAAGAGGATAAGGATTTTAAAAGTGGCAATATGTACAGAACCTGTAAGAAAAACATCTCATTTTTCACATATATTCACTCATGTATTCAAACTATATTTACTTAATTTTTTGTATTTTCCAGACACTGTGTTAAACACAAAGGATACCTCAGAAATATTTCTGTATGGCTCCAGATACAAGGTGTTACAAGATGATAAGGTCTTGATTATGTCTTTTAAGAGCGATATGTAAAATGCAAGAGGATTTAGAATTTTCTCGTACTTTCCAAAGTGCAGAGCTAAGTGTAATGCTGAGCCATATGTTACCATTTAAATAAACACTCAAAAAATAGGATTTTTTTTTTTTTTTTTAGACAGGGTCTCACATGTAGCTCAGGCAAGCCTCGAACTCAGCAATCCTCCTGCCTCTGCCTCCGGAGTGCTACGATTACAGGAGTAAGCCACCACGCCCGGCTCAAAAGACAGAAAATTTTTTTAACAGAATGGTAGCTAATCCCCTAAGATTCCAGGCTCATGACTACCCAGTCTTTTTTCTTTTTCATTACAAAGAGGATCCTTGTGTTTGCTGAAATAAGACTTTAATAGAAATCTTTGGATCGATCAACAATAATCTGTCTTTTTGACAATGAAGCAGTTCTTCTTAGTCTATTTTTTTTTTTTTTTGGGACAGGGTCTTGCTTTGTAGTTCAGGCTGGCCCTGAGCTCACTGTGTAGCCCAAGCAAGCATGGAACTCAGCAGTCCTCCTGCCTCTGCCTTCCCAGTACTGGGATTACAGGCGTGAGCCACCACGCCCAGCACTGTATGTGGTTAGCGGGATTGAACTCAGGACCTTGCACTTGTGAGGCAGTTGCCGGAACCACTGAGCTAAATCTCCGGCCCCTTAGTCCAGTTTTAAAAATGTTTTCAAATAAACATCATGTCCATTTTCTGTGATGTGATCCTCAGGTGCACAGCAAACACCAGTATGAACGTGTATAACCGTTCATCCCCTTTGACAAATCGTGACGTTCTGCCAACACTCGTCGTGCCCGCCTTGCCAATAATGGCCAATGAGACTGAATTGAAAGATTCTTGATGTGCATGTGTTCAAGGGTCCATTCATCCTCATCTTACAGACTCTGAGCCGTTCCGATGATCGCTGAGCTAAGCTCTCCCTCCTGAGACTGCACTTGCAGCTGGATTCCACAGTGTTTGTTCTTCAGGGTAAAGTCTGAACGCACCACCCTGCTCCGTTCTGGTGAACAGTCCCCACCACTCCCCCCGAGCACGTTCTTTAGAGCAAGAAAAGAGCCAAGGAACTTTTTAATGGCCGAAAGACACGGACAGAATTTTACTGAGTGTGCCCTGAAAGGACAAAGAATTTTTTAAATAGGAAATGGAAATGCTAATGTGGATATTCTGTTCTAAAGTGCTTTGTTCAGAGAGGAAATATGGTTTAGTGCGAAGGCTCTGCAGTGGGCGACTGTGATTCACGGCCCTACCCTCTCCCCTGTTGGTGGTGTCACCCCGAGCCAGCCACTCCATCCCCCAAGATCAGTGATGTCATTGGTACCACAGGGTCAATCATGTCTTGCTACCAGGAGGAATGCCAAGGCCTCTTTTCTGGCTCTCCATGGTTTTCTGCAGTACAACTTTACATGCAAATACAAATCAAAGCAGTGAGCAAAATCAAAAGTGGGTGGCAATTTGGTTGAGTTACATAATGAACACAAAGAATTCCACTTCTAGCCAAGATCCAGTAAGAGGAACCAGATTGGAACAGTTTCTGCAAGATATCAGACCTTGGGACAGAGGGGGAAAAGGAGCCTTGAGAGAGCCAGAAACAAAGGACATGAGGCCCCGCGACTGTCCACGCTCGCTGCTCTGGGTGGATCCCAAAGCAGGAAACCACTGCAGACCCCGGAAGGAGCCTGGAGTTGAGGATTCCTGGAAGACTCAGAGACCAGAATTCACAGGGCTGAGAGCCGGTGGTGGGGAGTAGCTGTGCAGTGAGCCGGCAGATGGGCAGGGTGACCCTGGGGCTGCAGTGCGTCATGAGCAGGGCACGATGTGAAAGACTCTGAGATCAGGGCATAAAAATCACCTCAGAGGATTAGTGGTAACAGAGTTTTCACAGGGATCAGGCAGATGGGGATACTCAGCATTCATTGTAGATTACTCAAACAAGTCCTGCCTTACTGAGAGGGAATAATTAAGCACAGTATAGACAAAAAAAACTGCCCTGACACACACAGTAAGTCTTTAAACACACACACACCTCTAATCCAAAGGATCAAACTTGTGCCAAGTAATTTAGCTACATTCCAGAACAAAGCTTGACAATTCTTGTAAGTATACAAAAACAGCACTCCACAAGGTAGAAATCACAATATGTGAAATTCAACAACAGAAAGATGGCATGAAATAATGCCAAAAAATACCCTACACAAGGAAGAAAAATCACTCAAGAATGACCCAAAGTTGGCAAAGATGTTTGAGATATCAAAGGAGGGTATTCCAAGTTTTGAAATGTTCCAGAAGTTCAAAAGTTAACATGCAGACTGTATTGGGAAGAAGACCCCCAGCTCAGTTTCTACATATGAAAGCTAAACTACTTAAGATGAACGGATGATAGTCAGCCAGATGACACTAAGGCTAGAGGGAACTATAAAATAACACATCATAATTAATTGCGTAAAAGCAGTGGTAAAGAGAGAATCTTTAAGAACAATCAGAAGAAAGGGAGAAAATCTCAAAATCAGAAAGACATGTTACTTAACCATTACCAGGTTTCTTATTGGAAGACAATGGAACATCACCCTTCAAGTAGTACCAGTGAAGAAACCCAGGCCTGCACCACTTAAGCCCTTTTGGAGCAATGATCATTGAAAACCACAGTGAGTTCCTCACGGCTGACACCATCCCTGACTTGGGCTCCCCACTGCTGTGAGCCAGAAATTCAAGTTCTGGCTCCCACAGGTGCATTGAAAACTACAGCTCAGCCAAGTCTCTAGTTTTCCTGACTTCAATTTCATCACTCAGACAGTGAAATAGCTACGCCAAGATACTCTGTGACTATCTGCATCCTCTCACCAAACTTACACGCAGCAACTTGATGTCTGGGTGGAGCCTGTGGACATGATCAGGTCATGAGCTCAGAGGCTTCAAGATTGGGACCGGTGGCCCTGAAGAAAGAAGCCCCAGAGAGCACCCTTGTCTCTCGTGTCGTGTGAAGACATAACGAGAAGAGTACGATAAAAACATCCAGGAGACAAGGAGGCGCTCCGCAGACCTTGGTGCTTCTCAGCTCTGCAATGGTGAAAAGTAAGTCTGTTGTTCACGTGCTGCCCAGTCTAGAATATTCCGTCAGAGCAGCCTGAGAGGATGGAGACTTCCTGTCACATACGTGTTTGAGATGCCACCACCCATTGTTGCCATCTAAGGATAACTCAAATCAGGTCTTGCACCTTGAGTTTCTGGGAAGCCTGTCTGAATGCTCTACAGAGAAGTACAAATGTCTACAGGTAACAGTACAGCTGGCTGGGCTGCAGCGTGCAGTCCTCCTGCCTCTCTCAGTGCTGTGGAGACGTGGAGGAGTCTTGGGATGGGGCTGGGGGTCTAGGAAGGTGGGACGGGAAAGGGGAGGCAGAAAGCATCAAGATGAAGATATGCCAATCAATACCCTACGGCGGCTGTATTTTTTTATGTATTACAAACATACACAAATCAAAGGGTAGGGGACTACAGATGGCTGTGACCCTGTGACTTTCAAGATGGAGTGGACAGAGGTCATTCCTGTAGTTAAGGGGCTAAGGGCTCTTCTCCTCCTTTCTGGTGTGGCCTGCAGTCTTCTGTACTCCACCCGTGTATGATAACCCGACCCAGCGTTCCCTCGAGACCTACCCGGGGAGGCACGGCCTGCAGGGCGGTGATGTAGTTCTCCAGGGCCAGGCGGCGCCGGTCGTTGAGCATGGCTTCCACTCTGGCCATGTGCGTCTCCACCAGCTGCTGCCTCTCGTTGGCTGCTTCCTGCTCCAGAGACTCCACTTTCTCCTGGAAATGCTGCCATCATAAACACATCGATGTGGGGATGCATGGAGTGGGCTGCAAATCCGAGACTTTTTAAAGGACTTTACAGTGTCCCATTTAGCATCAAATGATTAAAACCACTCTGAAGACTGCACAGTCATTCCAACACTTTGACCTATTTTATACATTTTATAGGTGACCTCCTTTTGCTACATTCCCTGTCCTCTGACCCAAGCCAGTATCTCACTGGAAACCACCGCTGCATAGGACTGATTTGACTGATGATAATGCCACACAAATTTATCGGAGCTCTTACATGACGCATCTGAGAAAGCTTTCCTCTGTTACTCAAAGCACTTTCAGCAAATAACCATGATAATCTCTCTGTTTATGTAAGGTAATTTGGAGGCTGGTTTCAGTCTAGAATTCAAATTCTCACATAATTTCCCCCAGGGGGAGACGTGGCAGAGAACTAGGACAACCGAAAAGACGTATTATTAATAAAAGGTAGACTGCGAGTAACAATTTGAGTATTATGGCAATGAATTATGCCCTGAAGTAACCGGGAGCAAACTGAAGGTGGAGTTTAAGCACTTCCAATGCTACACAACAACTGGGCATAGTCTGACTTCCCTGGATTCTGAACATCAGACAATGGGCTACCAGACGCAGGCAAAGCCCTGAACAGGTTGCTGCCCTGTCCTGCTCAGCAGGGAACGGGTCAGACCTTACCTGGATCACAGCCTTCTTATCAGCCTTGGGCAAGTTCTTGGCTTGACGTTCTGCCTCCTCCCATTCTCTCATGACCTACACAGACGACAAAACAGACTGAAAAATCATCATCTATACTTTCAAATACAGGCTAAGCGTATTTTTTTGCTTTTTTAAAAATCATTATGAATATTTTTAAAAATCACATAGAAGCTTCTATGCAACAAATATTTGACTTCTGGCATGCTGGATAATTTCTCCTAGCAGAATACTGAGCATGAATGTCCATAATACAAGCATGGAGCCTTTGGAAGCAAGGTTGGTCTCTTTTAGTTCCTTGAGAAAACAGCCAGAAGTCAACTTATTTGAGATGAACAAATACCAACAATTCACAAAAGGAATATGCTTGCTTAACAAGTTAAACACAGTGGCTATAACCTTTCATGAGGTTAAAACATTTCAACTGAATATTTTTAGTACAGGGGAAATAGCACACACAATAATTTTATATATGTACATGTGTCCTGAATATAACATTTCCAAAATTGCAGAACGAGAGAAAGAGAGGAAGTCTTGCATTGTCTGGAACCCTGAGATCCATCCCTGGTGGAACTGATGAGCAATCAGAGCCTTCTGCTTACAGCTTTGGTCACGGATACAAAGGATTTCTGCAATTCCCTCCAGAAATTCCAGGAAGAGGCACATTAAAATATCCCGAGTAGAGCAGAAAGGAATACTGATTTCGTAACCAAGGTAATCTCATTTGATGAACAAGTAAAGCTCCCTGTTCTCAGCCTTGACATCCACCTGGATCACAGTGAGATGCGCACAGTAAATGCCCTCAGCTGGGCATCTCCGGAGCACGAATACGAGTATCTCACAACCCAGGCTATTTCTTCACTTTCAGTTGTAGCACCAGCTCTCCCATGGAGTTTAAGGGCAGCACTTTCCTGAGCGAGGTATAGTGAAGAAAGAAAAATCAAGCAAGCAAAATACTGACCCGATGCCAGATGAGTACGTGTATTTGCACAATGGCACTCTCAAAGTGTGACCAAGTTCACTTCTATCCTTAAAGAAGCTGTTATTTGTAGACATTTATTCCTAAAGAATTGATTGTTGTGATATATTTCAAGTGTAGGAAATTTTTTTGGGGGGGAGGATGTGAATGTGGAAGAATAGACCCTGAGGGGGGGATCTCAAATGGGTTGCCCTGTGATATCTTCCAAAACCATAAAGAAAAAAGGGGTTAGTAGAAGTTTATGAGGAGAGCATCTATGAGGTTAATTCCATATCCAATCACCACCTGAGCTTCTATGCAGGTATTTTATTGTTTACTAGCATTAAATCTTTGCAACATTCTTAAGACTAGTTATACTTCATAGAAGATACAATGCCCTACTCGCATTAGGGAAGTAGACAAAGAAATAGACAAAGAAAATAGAATTCCCTGAATTGAATCCCCAATACAACAAGGGAAAGAAAAAGACTTAAAAGAAGGCAGATCAAGAATGCAATACATACTCTAAACAAGCACATTCTCCTGGTTACTCTGGCATTTCTGGGAGTTATAAGGAGCGTCTGCAGGGTAGATGACGCTGAAGTCTTTACAGATATGACAGCCCTTGCAGTAAAACTTTCAATTTCCTATATTGAGAATGTCCACAATGAAGTCTCTCTAGCAAGAATTCCTCAGGCAAGGAGTTGTAAATCAGTTTGAGATGTCTTACTGGGATGTAGGAAAAGAAAATGATTTCCTACATCACGGTTACATGTCTACCATCTTCACTTACACATTCCAAACCTGGACGTTCAGCCTTGACTTGGGCAATAATGAAGATGTTTTAGTCAGCATACTAAAGCTCTGAAGGTCATGTGAGTAACAGATGGAGAAGACAGGATAATAAACCAAGCACCCTACTCCCCCTGCCGTCTTACAGTGGGAAATCTTCCAGAGAATTAAGTTTACTTATACTTAAAGAAAGAGCTGTCCTTGAGATATTGTCACCTTGACAACAAAATACTTGGATCGGACCAGTTTTCATCCTGAAGGACTTCACTTTAAGTACACATGAATATGTAAGTAATAAAAACATTTTTGCACAGTTCAGCCGCTTCTTTATAGCTGATAAAGGCTCCTCCTAAGACACAGCAACAAAAGGCCGAGAGTTGTAATCATCACCACCAAAATACCCCTCAAATCCTCTGTATTTGTAGGGAAACAAATAATTAAAAAATGTAGTAAAGACCAATTAAAAAAGCAAACTTTTTTAAGTGTGAAAACTTTCAGGATCTGGGCTGCAGGGCTACTCTGTATATCAGTGTAAAGCAATTTTCCACTGTATGCACAAAGGTATCAATTTCCTCTGGCTTTATTGGTCTTCAAAGACTCGGCTATTTCATGCAGAGAAAAATGACCACTACTAAGTAGAGATTTAAGAGCCAGGCAAGTTCAAAGTCAAAAAGTCCCCAGAATTCAGCACCATAGATCATGAAGATAAATTTGAGCTCTGGCATCTCTCATTCCCATGACCAATAAAAACGTAGTCGACCGAATTTTCTTTAGGATAATGTCTGCTAAGTTACCTCAGGTATCCCTGATGAGCAGAAGATGAAGACAGTCTATCACAAATAATAAAGACTAGGCCAGGGTTAAGTGGATAATGCATTGAAATAAAGTTGCTATTTCTGTCATATTTAAAATCAACACAGCACCTAGCTTAATAGGATGACAATAATCCAGATATACACGAGAAAAAACCCACTGGTTACAAAATTGTGAGCTTACAAACTTACAACTCTTCTATGCAGGAAATAAATATGTATTATTTACTTAGAGCTTTGAGATGAAATTAACAATCCTTTAATAACGCCTTTTTCAAAGTAATGACTAGATAGGGCCAAGAATGAGATGCAAGTTTAGTAACACTTCACATGACATCTAGGGACTAAAAGATGGTTGCAATACAGTGTAGCTTATCAGACTTGCTTACAAATCACTAATAAAAAGGGGGAACAAATACTTAGAATTATGGGAAAGGTGAATGATGGTCCCAGCTTGAGAACTGAGGGGAGGAACATGAAGAGGGAGATGTGCAACTGTGTGCAGAGCAAGGGCATCGCTGGAGGTCAAGGCTGAGAGCAAAGCAAGTCCAAGACCAGGAAGGACAGGCGCAGCGGTAGCAGCAGGCGGGTGACAGGCTGAGCCATCAGAGTTTATTTTTGTTACTCTTCTTTTAGACTCCTAGGCAATTTGTGGATTTTTGAGGGCAGTAGGAAGTCTCTGAAAGCTTCAGAAAGAGAGAGAGCGAGGAGCAAAGTGTACAAAACATTTCAGCAGCAAGAAATTCTCCTTTCAGTCCCACAATGTGGTCTTAACAGCGATTCTTTACCTGCCTGAGACTTTCTGAAAGAAAACCTCGTCCTTTACAAAGGAGTCAGCTGCAGGGGAAAGCTCGGGGCTCCACCCCGGCTACCACGCCAGCCCTCCTTGTGGGCAGCCACTGGCACTGTGCACGTACCGTCCTGAGCCAAAGTGTTATCATTATAGTATATTTTTCCCTCTTGAGGTTATTGTACTAAAGTGGACCCAACTATTCTAGTTAGTCATCTTTTCTTCTAAAGTAATTGGATCGATCCCTTTTAGACAGATCATTCATTCTTTTTCTAAAGTTTAGGTGTCAGTCACCCTTCTGGCAAGGTGAGGCTGAGGGAGCAGCAGGGGACAGTGCTGCACAGGTCCTAAAGGGCGGGGCCACCGAGACACCTAGGGCTACACGGCGAGCAGCACTAGGGGGCGGGAGGCAGAGGGAGTGAGGAAAGACAGGGACAGGGCAAGGTGGGTTTGGAACTGGCTAGTTTCAAAAAAACCCTGGATGTTCTGGGGTGCTTGGGCTGTTTACTAGGGATTGAGGCGGAGGTACTGGAATTCGTATTGAAAGTGCTAGTGATAATGCTTCCTAAAGGTCTGATATCTCCTCCGAGGTAGCAGAGTGACCAGAGCATCTTAAGAGCCATACTGAAGGGACTCGGGGGGGTTGGGCTTTCAATTGTTTGGTCTGCAAATGACAGAGAAGCTTCCCAGGCCATGCAATGGCTAGGTCTAGGAACTGCTGTGTGCACAGTTCCATGAGTGTGTCCGTGCGCTGTCCGCCCTACAGTTACAAAGGCCTCAGATCAGACGACAGGCTAAGACAGGAGGACTGGAGGTAAGCTGGAGCAACTTACCTAAAAATTTAAAAAGAAAGACAGGAGGGAGGAGGGAGAGAGAGCGAAAGAGAAAGAAAAGGAAAGAGAAAGTTCTGGAGATCTCACAATTGGAGATGAGCTGAGGCAGCTTCACAAAAATTTTAAAAAAGAGAAAAATAAAGAAAAAAGAAAAGAAAGAAGGGAGAAGGACACCTGATAATGTGTTTTAGAGCTTGTCTAGTTATGCATGAGACCTGGTTAAAACCCCAAGTACCTGGAAAAAAACACATAGAAAACAAAAAGGCATGGAAACATAATCTGATCTCAAAAAATATATGATAGACCTCTTTATGAGTTATATTTAATGTTTATCAAGAGACCTTTTAAAGGTATGGTGTATGACAAAAATCAACCCATTTTCTTGTATTTACCACAGTCTGCTGACATTAAAATAATGAACGACTGCTTTAACCAAAGGTCTCTATCCACTCATGCTCCCCGTATTTTCCCATACTTATTTTTAATTTCTATAGACACCAATTAGAAGAGAGGCCAGAAGTACTGAGCGCTGGTTAAGCATTTTGTGAATGAGAGATATGAGAAAGGGCTAGAAGGACTCTTGACAGGACAGGAGGTGGAGCTTAAATTGCAACTGACTGTGTTGCACACACCAGCTAGGTTTTCAATTTGTTTAATAAAGAATCTGCTAAAAACAAAAAGGCTTGCACTGCAGCTCCTCTGAAGAGGGGCACGGGGGTCAAGACACGCTTGGGTTGCCAGAGCCACACAGCTACCATTCCGGTCGCTTTGGGCTCGGATGGGAGTCATTTTCCTGAGTCTTTATGCCATTATCTATCATTTACGTGAACAGATGAAATGCTCATTATGTTTCAGTTTGGTTTTAATTCTCTATGGTTCCAGACATTCCCACTGTAAGAAATGGCAGGTGCAAAGCTGTACTAATTTGGTATTTAATGTAAAAATATTCACTTTTACTAAAGAACATTTTGGTGAACTTTAATTTACAACATGATGGCTACAAGTACTACGTAAACAAAGTAATAAACTGAAGTACTTTTTTTTTTTTGCTTTTTGAGACAGGGTCTCGCTTTGTAGTTCAGGCTGGCCCTGAGCTCACTATGGTGTGCAGGCAAGCCGCCGCGAACTCAGCAATCCTCCTGTCTCTACCTCCCGAGTGTTGGGATGACAGGCGTGAGCCACCACGTCCGGCATTGTGGTATGCGGTGTTGACTGTGGGTGGGCGTGTCTCCATGCCCAGCATTGTATGTGGTTACTGGGGATCGAACTCAGGTCCTTGCACTTGCGAGGCAGGTGCCAGAACCACTGAGCTAACCCTCCGGCCCTAAACTGAAGTACTTTTAAAAAAGAAATCTTACTGTGTATGTTTAAGGTATACACGGTATCATGTGCTATGTATAAGATGATAAGAAGTTTACCATGGTGAAATAAATGAATGATCTTTTTCATCTCCCCTTGTTACCTACCAACTGACTTTTCTCACCAGGGAATCTGACAGTTTTATGTGCGCTTCAAGGATCCTGCATCTTGCCTGGGGAGCGTGTTCACGGAGGGCACACAAAATCCCAATCGTGTCCTCGTGTCGGCATACTTCAAACTCGAACTTCGCAGCTTGAAACATAAACCCATTGGGCCCCTGAGAAGGCTGAGGCAGAGGCAGACCTCTCGGAATCCCGGGACAGAAAGGGGAGGAGGAGGCGTACCTGGGACATCCGCTCTCGGTGCTTGGCCTCCAGCCTCTCCTTGGCTTTCTGGAAGTGGGCATGCTCATTCTCGTCCCCGGGGGTCTCGAGGTACTTGTCCACGGCGTCGGGGGTGCTGGCTGCTGTGGTAGGAACTAGAAAGGAAAGGAAAGAGCGTGAGAAGATGTGCGCAGCACCCAAGCCCGTAGACCAAAGCCACTTTTTCACGGATTCTCGGGACAGAGGACTCAGTAGAGAAGCGCACACAGGGTGTTAATGCTGTGTCAGAGAGCGCCGTGAGGCTGGCAGCACAGGAAAGGAGGATCCTCCCTCCACACCAGTACAGCGTGAAGCAAAATCGGAAAGAGCCTATTTTGCAGTTTGGGCATCAAGAACTCTCTGTAGAACAGGCATGCACAGCTGTGTAACACAGATGTCTCCCCAAACCCTCACGCTCCGCTAGATTACATTTTTTTGTGGTCTTGAGAGTGACTAGCAACATCATCACGGCTTGAGATTCCTGCTGAGGAAGATCCCAAGTTTGAGTCCAATTTGGGCAACTTGGTGACTCATGATGAGATGTATAAAAAAGTGCCAGGGATACAGCTCAGTGTAAAAGTCTTGAGTTGAACCCCCGGTACCACGAAAAGAGAGGGGAGAAGGAAGGAGAGGAAATGAAAGAACCCTGCAGAAACCAAAGGAGCCTGAAATTTAGCACACTCTACAATAACTGGATCTCTGAGAAAAGGTGAATTCTACATGGTAGAGTATTGCAAATCCATCCTTTATGACAAAGAGTATTTCATATAGAAAGTAATATGAACATCAACAAATGCATTTATGAAATCACAGGGCTTTGTACCTTCACATATTTAGCAACAGTTGACAATTTATTATACCGCTTATCAAAAAGTGACTTATTTTGAATTTCACTAATATTGCTAAGCAGTAACTGAATTATGACATACTACTTATTGTGTGGAAACACAAATACTCATAAAACTGGAGCATACAACATAAAACCAAGTTCTAATTCAGGAATGAGTGAAATATAATATCTGCAAAGGCAGGTTTGCCAAGAACTAGTAATAACTGGTGAGAATTCATTGTATTTGAGAGCCTGAAGGAAAAAAAAGAGATTTTTGATTTAAAGCATCTAAAAATGAAATGAGATGCTTTTACTATCTTTTCTGGTCAAATCAATTTAAACACTCTATTCAAAAGATTATTCAAATATCAATGTTCCAAATGTTTTATTCATTTTTTTCACCTAATTACTTGAGCATTTATACTTGGGATAGAATATCCCCAAAAGGACTCGAATGAGAAGAATTTATGGCTAAGTCCTCTTGAAACCACAATCTAAGTTATACGTCTTTTTTGCATGTACAAGAAAATGTCTAGAGTCTTAAATGTTTCAAGATATTAACAGAAACCAGAAATGTTAAAGAGAACCTTTCATTCTGATTTCTTCCCTTGTATTTCAGTTGCTGACTAAGATTTTTCAAAAAATAAAAACAGCTCAGATGCTGCATTGAAGTAAAAGGGTATCTTCCTGGATCCTCATATAACACGTATGTAGCATGTGAGGAAATGAGATGTCATCTTAGGCTGGCAGTAAGAGGGAGAAGGAAAAAGCATACATCACCCTGCAGTTAGCAACACCCATAGTTTGAATTTCAGTTCTTTACTCAGCTAAGACCCAGGGCAATAACTTCGGCAACCTTACACTTCAGTTTCTTTCTGCTTCCCTCTCCTCAGCTTTTCTTTTCTTTTTTTTCTTTCTCCCTCCCTCCCTCCCTCCCTCCCTCTCTGCTGGGAATGGAACCCAGGGCTGTGCAATCCAGGTGAGTGCTTGGCTGTCCCACCTTCTTTAGGAAGGACAGATGACAGGCTGTATGGAATAAGCAACCGGGAAAATGTGACACCACAGTGTGCCTGAGTCACACGGGTAATTCATTCACGTTAGGAATTTCTTCCTCTTCGGTTTGTCACCTTCACATCATCTCCATCTTACTGCTTTTGCTTTCCCTTGGATAAAATGAACAGCTTCTCTTTCAAATCCACTGAAAATGAATTACACACAGGGCTATAAAGTCGCACCCACATGAAAAGGGACAGGGACTTTTCTAAAACTTCTTCAGAATACTCCACCCAAAAAACTGGAGTATTGAAAAGTAAGTTCTTAATTTGTAAAACTGAAATACAATTTTGAATTTACAATTTACAATTTCTCTTAAACAAGAAAGATTTAAGGTAAATTGTTTTTCTGTGTTAACTTTGAGCTAGTCAATACGCAAGTACACCTTAGTTAGTCACTCTCCCAACAAAAAGTGGAGGTAGGATTTAGAATTTTAAGCTTTGTTGCCCTGGGTTTTAATCATTTTCTCATCTTTACTGGGTAAATGTAAATAAGAACAAGTTAAAGTACAGGCAGAAAATAAAGCAATATATATATATTTTTTAGCACTGTACGGTCCTGCAGAATGACATGATTAGGCAGAACACACTTTACTTTGAGAAAGGTCTCACTTTGTAGTTCTGGCTGGCCCTGAAATCCCTATGTAGCCTTGGCCAGCCTCAGACTCACAGCAATCCTCCTGCCTCTGCTTCCTGAATGCTGGGATTATAGGCATGAGCTGCCACGCCTGGCATTGTGGTATGTGATTCCAGGGATCGAATTCGGGACCTTGCGCTTGTCAGCCAGAAGCCAGAACCACTGAGCTGAATCCTCGATCTCATACTTTACATTAAAATGTGTAAATGTTGGGACTCATTATGTACTGATCAAGACGGCCATCCAGATGGAAGTCACAAACACAGCATAGCACCCATTTCAGGAAAAAAAAAACTGTATAAACAGAAAGATTTCCAACTTGTGTGATTGGCAAATTTTTTTTTGGGGGGGTTGATGGGTGCCTAAGAAGTGAATGCAGGGCCTTCAAACTGAGTTATATCCCTGGCTCATTTTTCAATTTTTTTTTTTTAAATCTTGAGACAAGGTCTCTAAATTGCCAAAATGGTAGACTTGGCTCAGAAGTGAGAACCTCCTGCCTCAGCTTCCCAAAGTTCTTATACACATTTGTGCCACTGTGTGGCTTCTCTAATTCTCAAATACTGTAAATACTGCTTACTGTATAAACACTTTATATACAAATACTATTTACTGTACATACAGAGGAAAGATAATTCAGTACAATCCAATGTATTAGACATGTATTGAAAAATAGCACTGCAATTCTAACATAAAAGAATAATCAAGAAGTAAACATGTAAGGTTTGCTTAAATATTTTAGCCACATGGAAATAAATATAATGTATTATCAATTTATTCTACTGAATCAACAAATATCTCAGGGATGATTATTTTTTTCTGGGCCCAGCGGACAGGGTCACAGGGCTCAGATCCATCAGTATTTCTCGGTGTTTGGGAGGTCAGCCCACAGAGCTGAGCCTCAGGAGATGGGCGGCCTGAATGTAAGCGTCACCACCCACCCGACGCCCGAGTAAACCAAAGATGGCTGAATCACGCAGGCGCTGTTCCTGGGCATCCACAGTGCAGACAGACGGTCACGGGGCCTGTCGGCCTCCGCAACGAACCCTCATAGGAAAACTCTAAGTACAGAAGTGTGTGTGCATGCGTGCGCATGCACATGCACACACACGCACACGCACCCCGCCCCCCGACACGAATTCTGCTTCTCTGGAGAACACAGAGTAATGCACTTTCGCTCCAAGCAAACCTTTGTTAGGGGTCTTAGATGACCTGTAGAAGAGAGGTTGCATCTTTTTACGCGTTTAGTCCAAATTACATAGCGATTCATACTAAACTCCCTCTCAATTACTAGGGATGAGATTACCCTATACTCACACCACCCGGGAAGGCAGAGGGTCACCGTCAGTGAGGGAATGGGAGCAGGCGACGGCATTTTAAAGTGGACTCCGCACGGCGGGACGCTGCCCTCCGGGTGGCGAGGCGGAAGAGTTCCTAAAGGACAGGGCTCCGGGAGCTCAGCTGCTGCTTCGCCACCTCCCCACGTCCGCTGGCAGCTGCTGTCTCCGCCCTGACCACCGCCTTCCGCTCATGCACACGCGAGGCCGGACCTAGACTCGCTAAGTACAGCTGCGGGAAAGCCTGTGCCCCGAAGGCGCTTCCTGCGCGGAAGGAGACGCTCCCGGAAGCGAATAGGAGGCTGTGGAGCGCAGACCACTGGAGACACGGCGCGGCAACCCCTTCCAAGGGGAAGGGAGCTGGTTTTGGGAAGGTTTACTTCCTCGATGTTTCAACTACCGCCAAGCATTTTAGGCTGTTCGGAGGCCCCCGACGCTCCTCAGAAGCTGTGACATGCGTTCAGCTCGCCACGCTGGCCAAGACAGCTTCTTCTCACCGTCTATTGTGTTAGGCACATCATGTGTGATCTCACCGCATATGTACAAAGGAAAAAATTACCCTATTTTATTGTGCAGAGAGCAAAACATTGTCTCGTATGACACACTGACATCTCCAGACACAGAATCTCATTTTATGACCAGGCAAACCATACAAAGGCTTTAGGTTTCATTTTTAGAGCGCCAAAGAGCTAATCCAACCCCATGTCTAGGCACTGCAGAAGGGTCTTATTTTGTTCATGAACAACATGTCTTGGCAGAAGATCCTTACGATTCTCTAGACTTATTTCTTGTCAAGCAGCTGCTGCGCACTGAACTCTGTCTGGTAAATGACCCCCAACAGAAGGAGGCTTGGCAGACGGGTCGAGCGAAAGGTCCCCTCGAGTGGAGAACGTAGGTCTTAGCCCGAGGTTCCTGCTCAAACACGGTGCTCCTGTGTGCACGCACACCAGTGCCGGGCAGGACCACCTTCCTGCCAAAAACCAGACTTAAAGCTCAGAGCCAAGCACTTCCACCTCCAGGTTTAGACCTCCCAACGGAACCAACACCAGCGCACAGGCTTCAGTTTTTTTTTTTAAACGCCCCTCGTCTTAAAAAAATACAGAGAAAAAAAAAAAAAAGATATTGCAATCCAGGGTGGACCATGTATCTAAAAGTGCAGCTTGACTTGTATAGTTGTCTTACGTGATTTTTATGTACTTTGGATTATTAGTCTGGTTTTTGATCCGTATGTGAGAAAATTAACATTATAAGGTCTTTTAAGGCAAATGAACCCAATGCTAGAAAAATAAAAGGAGAGAAGGGGGGAGAACTGAAATGCATTATGAAATGCACCGATTTCCTACAGTGAATGTAATCATTACGTACTGGAAATACGTACTAATAAAAGTAAAAAAAAAAAGAACCAAGCTGTATATGTATTATGTACATGTATCCACACCAAGATGATCGTAAACGCATGTGCCACAAAACATGCACTAATGCAAAATTTCTGAATATGGCAGAAAAGCAGTTCCAATCGATCACGGCCCCTCAGTGGCTCCTCTGTGGCTGAGACCTTCGATCCCAGCCTTCTTCCCTGCGGCCCTGGGAAGTCAGAGATATCAAGAGGCCAGAAGGCAGTTTTGCAGTTGACACAGGGCTTGTTCATTCTTTCGCTTCTCTGTCCCACCGGTAATACAGCTCCTACTGTAAGACAGACAGACCCTCTTTCCTGGTATGTAATTAGTCCAGTGAGAGAGACAATCACCACAAAGAAAAGACAACAAGGAGACAAGGAATTACATTGTTAGTATGTGATATGTATTATGGAGGAAAAGAAAAAGAAAAAGAGCAGGACTATGGATGCCCGGAAGAATGGGATGGGGAGATAGGGTGCACCGGGAAGACAAGTCCTCGGCTGTCAAGAGGGGAGGTCTTCGCTTAGGGTGCCATGGGGGCACCTCTCAGCCGCTGGAAGAACATGGCAGGCAGATGTAGAAACTAATGGGAAAGCCCCAAGAAGTGGGAGCATTCGGCAAATTCCACAGCAAGCAAAGGAGTCCGATGTGGACAGAGCTGAAGAAGCCCGGGAAAAAGAGGTGAGAGAGGCAGAGAAGGAAGAAGGGACGGAGCACCAGGGCTGTGGCGCCACAGGAAGGACTCTGAGCAGCGAACGCAGGGGAGGGGGTGGGGAAATCGTGCTCGAAAAGGGTTCTTCTGTCTATCAAGGAACAAAACTGACGAAGGGAGATCTTACGAGGGCAGAAAACAACGATGAGGATGGCTGGGATCAGGGTGTCTTGGGGGTCCCTGCACCACCCCCACGCAGGAAGGCTCACACGTGGTTCTTCCTCTTACAACCCAAGGCAGCGGAACGCCGTGGGAGGAACTGCCTCCTCCTGCGTGTCAGGGCTCATTTCAGTTCTCTAACTACAAACCAGTGCTGTCACCACACTTCCGTTGCATACCAAAGTCTCTTCGCAATACCTGCCCGAGATCTGTGTTCTCGGTGGTGGTGCTGGCAAAGTGGGGGTCACTTTACACTTATTAGTGAATCACGATGCTCCGTTTAGGGTTCCTGTGCAAACACACCCTGTCATCGGGAGCTAATGCCACTGAAATGTCTGGACTCGTGTTTCCCCTGAGAAAACTTCCTTTGTAGGAGGGCACTACTTTAAAACAATAAATCCACAGGTGCCAAGGCTGACTCTATAAAACGCTGTGACTCTGCATAAACCCTATAGATATACATGCACTAATGTACACAAGGTTGTCTGCAATTACTTCTAATACCTAATACAGTGTAAATGCTATGTAAATAGCTGCTGCACTGTAGTATGCAGGGAATACTAACATGAAAAATACCTGATACAGGGGCCGGAGGGTTAGCTCAGTGGTTCCGGCGCCTGCCTTGCAAGCGCAAGGACCTGAGTTCGATCCCCGGTTACCACATATAATGCTGGGCATGGTGGCTCACGCCTGTAATCCCAGCACTCGGGAGGCAGAGACAGGAGGATTGCTGAGTTCGTGGCGGCTTACCTGGGCACCATAGTGAGCTCAGGGCCAGCCTGAACTACAAAGTGAGACCCTGTCTCCAAAAAAGCAAAAAAAAAAAAAAAAAAATACCTGATACATGTTCAGTGCAGATGTATTTTCTAAAATACTTTATATGTGGCTGGCTGCATCTCTGGACGTAGACACACTAGTCCTGGGGATGGACTGTACATCGCTTTCAACTGTCTTAATCTCTGGAGTGACTCACTAGATACACTGATGTTAAAGTCTAGAAGAAAATGTGGTCAGTTACTTTCTGTTAACAGAAGCCAACTTACTTCTGTCCCACTGGGAACTGAAAATGAAAGCAAATTAAGTGCTCTGTGTCACCACCTTGTCATTGGAAATGCTCTTTGATATGAACAAGCAGCACTGTCCCTTGAAATGGTTATAATTTATGAAGTAGCAGTGTGTATAATGTATGCATGGGTGAAATATAAACCTGTAAAGCATAACTTTCCATGAAAATTTAATCTCAACATAGCAAAGTCCTCAGAATACCAACTCAATTTAAATGTTTTAAAAATATTTTTTCCATTTCTCTAAGTTCAAAAAAGTTAAGTCTAACACATTTCAAACTAGGTATCTCTTATCCTTACCAGGTCTGAGACAGGGGCTACTTTGCAACATAAGAATAAAGTTTATGATCCTTCAGTGTAATACCAGATTTTCTTAAACTAGAAGGGAAAAATAACAAACACATGCCCCCCTGATATGCTGCTCTGTCACACTTGATAGGCACTGTAATCACTGTTGGAGAACACTGTCACAGTATTGTGTGGACAGAGGCAATAAAAATGTAATCTATGCTGTGTTTACTGTAGCCAAACTACATTTCCTTTTTATATCCAGGGACACACACTAATGTGGAAATTTTGTCATATGTGAAATGAATGTGGAAGAATGAATGCTGGTAATATATATTATGTATGTGATAAATATATAATATATATATTCGTTTTTGGTACAATGATATCTCAAGTCTGAATCCAAAATATATATATGAAGAAATAGCAACAATAAATGCCATCTACCATGTTTTAACCTTAGGGTTTTTTTTCCAGTCTGTTGGAGGCTATTCTCAATTTCATTAATGGTGGCTCATAGATAAATGACCAGGTGTAACTACCCAACACTCAGTAGGTAAGCTGAGAGAAGACAAAATTTTCCATGTCCACATTTTCATAGAAACAAACCTCAAAGGAGATCTTAAGGATAAAACCAATCTCATTCTACCTCAGCCTCTACGGCAATCTGCTCATATGTATTGTACTGCATACTATGTACTTTATGTTATTTAATTCTATAACATACTTGGGACTCATCAGCAGAACTATGAGGTTATTGAAAGTGGAATACTTGTAGTGCTCTGCTGCTGCTGTCCTTCTAAAAACCTGGCCTGCACTGATACATCATGGCTTCAGAAGTTCCCAGTGTGGTAAACATGGGTTGGCCTTGTGGCTGCTTTTTAAAAAGTAACGATTTAAGAGACTCAGTGAAGCCTTGTCTACTGATTTACTTATTATCTGTGCCTGCTTTCATGCTGAGATGGCAGAAGTGAGCAGTTATGACAAGGATTGTTGTCCTGCAAAGCCTAAAATGTTTACCATCTGGACCTTTGTAGGAAATGGCTGCTGGGCCGGGAGCTGTGGTGAATCCCTATAATCCCAGCACTCAGGAGGTAGAGGCAGGAGGATTGTTGAGAGTTCGAGGTCAGCCTAAACTGCACAGTGAATTAGATTCAGCCTGAACTACAAAGGGAGACCCCGCCTCAAAATGAATGAATGAATGAATGAATGAATGAATGACTAGGAAAAGAAAATGGCCACCAACCTCTTTAGTATTATCCACTTCCTCTCCTATAGCAAAGAATAAAGCATATATATAATGAGCATTCTTTTGCTATTTAGAGTAAATAATTCTTCTTCAAAAGAAAAATAAAAGAAGAGGTGGTTCTCTAAACATTTTAATCCTTTTCCATCTTCAAGTTTCTCACTATCATACTTTGAAGAAAAAAGTTTCGTTTTTCCTAAGCATTTCTGGATATGAAAGATTTGGCTTTTCACACTTGTCAGTCTGATAGGTTTTACTGCCACCGATATGACACGTAATTTAATGCACCACTATACCTTTTAATAATCATTTTTAATGTTTGGCAGTTTAAAAATCCAATTCCAAGATATTACAGAGTGTGTTATGGTGAACTAAGTTGCCTCACAACTGAAGAATAATATAGTATGATTAAGAACGAGAGTTCTAATTTGGGCAAAGCCTAAGTGGCCTAGATATTAAGCTAGGATCCAATTAGGATATGGAACAAATGACCAAGGACCCTGGGGTTTAAGGGGCACAGTGTATTCAAAGGCTGCAGTGAGTCACCTACAGCTTGCAAATTATGGGCTTTCAAGGCCACAAATTTAAAACCTAGGGGTGGTGTTTTGCCCTGATCTGATAAATTTCAATTCTTTTTGTGTTATATAAACATTCTAGGCTATTGCGCTGTAGCTAGATTATTCTGATGCACCAACAAAGTAATGTGTTCTCTCCCTCAATCCTACAAGGGCCAGACCTACACCTTGGCCCTCAACATGATCCTGAGGAACAAGTTACTGTGTACCAAGGTTGGTTGTTCTCCAGGGTAGGGCGGGACTCTACAAAACCAAGTTGAAACAGAGAGGAAGGGCTATGCACGGCTGGAATACCTACTTCCAACTGAGAGGTTTACCCAATTATTCCCTGCTTTTAAAGTAGCTTACATACGAATAGAAAAACAATGAAACCTCCAATCCTATAGTTAGAAAAGCCACAGCTACCTCTACCTTTTCTCACAAGTACCAAGAGCTAGGATACGGGCCTAACAAACTCAGAATTATCTTTCCAGAATTCACTGCTGCTGATATCTTTACATTTCAACAGGGTCTGTAATTGATCGAACGTGTTCCTTCTTATACCAGTCTGGTTCCACTGACTGACTCAGAAATAGGGAAAATACCAGTCTAGAAAAATGAACCTCGGCTATGGGTGACTTTGCACATTGAGCAAAGTCTGGACACAACGTTAGTTCGCATGGCTAGATAAAGGCACGCAGAGGGTAGGGGCTGGAGTTTCCGTTACACATCCTACGTGCACAGGAGCGACTTCCACTGCAATGCATCACCTGCACCATAAGGTCACTCACAGGCCGGGGGGTGCTGCTACCCTCTGTGGGAGGCCTGGGGTTAGTTCCCGACACCACCCAAAGAAAAAAGCTGAGGAACTTTGGTCCGTGTGTTTGCCACACGTCGGCTGAAGTGAAGGAGCAGATAGGTCGCCCTTGGCCAGATTCCAGGGGTCAATCAGCTGACTAAGAAACAGGAACGATGCTGTGCGAGATGTAATGCTCGGAAGGAGCTGGAGTCTTTGCCTTCAGCTGGACTCTAATGGCCAATACTAGAAAATAAGACCAGTCGTATATCTGAAAAATAATAATCAACACAACTTTATGTAATTTTACTGTTTACCAACAGTGTACAGACTAAAGTGAAATGTCTTCGCTGTCTAAAACTCAAATGGGCTGATGTGAAATTAATGTCAGAAATGACTCAATCTCACACGGTTCTTTATCACCATAAGATTTTTTTAAAGAATTGAAACCCAGCCGGGAGTGGTGGCTCACGCCTGTAATCCCAGCACTTAGGAGGCAGAGACAGGAGGATTGCTGAGTTCGAGGCTTGCCTGGACTACATAGTGAGCTCAGAGCCAGCCTGAACTACAAAGCAAGACCCTGTCTCAAAAAAAAAAAAAAAAAAAAAGAATTGAAACCCATCAATTTGTGAGTAAAATGACAGCTCTGTTTCAGGTCTCTTGTCCTTATTTTTGTGGTTTAGATTCTTATCTATGAGAGCAAGAAAAAGTCAGGGTTCCTAAAATTGGGTTACTTTTCAAAACCAGTTTTTATAAACATGAATTTTAAGTCTAGAAATGCCTGAGTACAGGAACAAGCAATCTTGATGGGAAAACTGTACAGTTACAATGTGGATCTTATTGTACATTTTCTCCTTACGTATATAATCTTGCACCAGCTCAAACGAAGAGCTTTTGTGAGCTCACTTCACATGTGTTTTACTAGAAGTGGAGCACACTGAGCAACCTGAAAAACCGATCACCTTTGTGCAGAGAATCATCCACTTAGCCCTAAGCTGGCAAAGAAGCAAAGTAGATACCTGAGTTGCCCAACAAACGAGTTTGCTCACCTTCCAGAGGGCTCATTTTCCCTGAATGGAGTGTGCTATCTGCATTTGAACTTCAGATGAACATGGCTTTTTCAATTTAAATGTGCAGCTTTGATATAAATAAGATGCATAGCTGTACAGGCTATAAATAACGAGAAATGATATGCTTTTCCCTGTCTGTCTGTACTGGAACTGCAAAAGCCTTCACTTGCTATGATTGAGCAGTCTCTGTAGGTATCAAAAAATATAGCTGATAAAATGACTTCATCCTCCTAGAATGGAAGAGTCAGGATTCTAGAGAAAGAGCAAGTAGGTGGAGAAAATGACTGAGAAAATTACAAAAGAGATTTCTTGTTGGAAGAGGGAATAAAAATGTTGAAATATATCCATATATATATATATATATATATATATATATATATGATGTCCATTTCTATCGATAAAAGTGGAATAAATTCTAACTGTAAATGCTAATCTTAATTATAAAATACCTGAGACATAAGCAAAGTTGTGTCTCATCTAGCAATAAAAAGTATATATTACCTCTAATCTCCAGCTGAACAAATTCATTCCTGAATATAATCTAAAATCAAACATGGATATTGGTGTGTTAGATATGGCAATTTTAAACAAGGCTGACCTGAAATAATCAGGAAACACAAGATACTGTAAGACCTGCAATGGTTGGCTGATGTATTTCTTTATAGGAAACTCTTTTTCTAGTTCCTAATGACAAAATCCTATGGGAAGCACCCCTACTTCACCATTATGCATTCTAGGAGAGGTCTGTGGTCTCGAAATTTACAAGTGACCTTTGACCTCCTAAAGCATCACATGGCTGTACAACACACGTAACTAAAATGGAAGCACACCAATCAGTATGTCTACTACAGGGCACAAATAGCAAATATTGGGATGGGGACCACTTATTTAATGTGAGTGGTCTCTTGTTATATCATCTCATCTTGGCAGCTTTTAGGAAACCAGAAGGATACCAAATCAAACACAATACTAACGTTGTATACAGTGTTTTATTGAACCACACTAATTTAAAAGGAAATTGTTCAGAAATGGAAAAAGCTTAAGTCAGTGCTCTCGGCCCAACATCTGAGGTTGCCTGGCAAAAAATCAGATGAAGGGATAAGCAAGGGAACAGGAACATACACTTTGTTAAGTGACAGGTGCTCAGGAAACAAGACCCATGCAAAGAAGGTGGTGCAGAAGTTATAACCCAGCCATGCAATACCCCCACCCTGCCGCTTCTCTCCCCCGAGTGAACGGCAACATACGTTTAATAAGATCTTGGGAAAGAGGTTCCCCGGTAGTCTTGAGTAGACTTTGGGACACTATGGAGAAAATAAAAGAACATAACTAAAAACAACAACACAACCATGGGAATGATGGCTGAAACTCACTCATAGGGTTCTGCTGGCCCAAGGCAAAACAAAAGGAAAAAGTCATTAAATTACAAACAAAAAATAAATAGGGAACAAAAGTAAATACATAAACAAAACATCAAAATTTATGTTCACCTGGGATAAACATCTGAGAATGCAGGACAACGTGTCTTTGGAAATCCGAGTAACCTACCGCGGGTTCCTTGTATCACTCTTCTCCCTCCTTCATGCCAAACTTCGCCTATTCTCTTCAGCTCTTTTCTCACAGTATCTGCATTTCTTTCACCCCACAACAAGGGCAGCTTTCGGCTCCTGACTCGTAGACTGGATGAGGGCTGTACTTTCCACTTACACCTATCTGCTCATCTAACTAACCTTCAGCCTCCCCCCACCCCCACCCTTGGAAATGCTGAGAATTGAATTTAGGGCCTGTAGCATCTAAGCAAGCAAACGTGCTCTGTTATTGAGCTACATTCTCAGCCCTACCTTGGCTTTTTACAAATGTTATTCTGTAACCCATTCCAAGTAAGTACGGCTTGCCTTAACCCATACGTCCCTGTTGGGGTGTCCACCTTTTGCAACCTCTCAGTAAAGTGTGTGCCAGTCAGAGGGCATCTCTATCCATCTCTAGTCCTCTGGGGACGACTGCTGGTCTTTGTTCAAACTCATCAAATGGAAAGTATGTTGGGGAGGCGCACAATGGGCTAACACAATGGTGAGATCATTTCTATCTAAGGCAATTTCTTCATTGCTAATGATTAAAAAATTCTTCCTTATTACATGTGTCACATGTAGCTGGCAAAAATCTCACCTCACAGCTAAACCACTTAGCATCACTGGAACAAAAAATCCTTTGCTCCAAAGAAGCCGGCCAACAGAATCCTCCACTGTGTTCCAAATTCTCTGACCTAATTAACAGCTTTGTTTGAAACTGAAGCAGGGAGTCTTGTAGCTACAAGCTACAGTCATCCAATAAGGGCCAAGAAGAGAATGATGGGTTATCAGTTCCTACATCTGTTCCTGCCCAAAATGTCAGCAGTGACCTCAGGCAGATGAGCACAGGAGAATCACGGGAACTTCCCCTTAGACCCCACTTACATACTGGGCCCCTTCACAAAAGAAGGTTTTAATGCTGCGGGTCCTTTTGTTGCTTTGCTTAATCCTATGATCCAGTAATTTACAGATCTCCAGAAATTTCAGGCAGGAAATGGTGGCTGTCAGCCTTGCAATCCATGAAGAAAAGGGACAAGTTTCTCAAAGAACAATGCACAACTGTTAAATTCCATGTTTATCAAATACAGAAAAACTTTATCAGTAGGTCAAATTTCCTATTTATGAAGAAAAATAAAACCGGGGATCTAATTGGGATGACTATTAATAAAAGTAGAAGTCTATCTAATCACTAGAATTATGAAAAGCTAGACCTTCAAGAGAAAGGCTTTGAAAATTATATTGCCCGAACCTTATATCACTTAGGTTTTCCAATGTTAAGAATTTTTTCTATTTCCAAAAGAAATGAAAACTCGACCCTGCCATTTCCATGTGCTGAGCTCACGGGAACACGGGCAGTTCTGGCCTCTGTCATGTGAGATGTACGAGCTCAGTTCAGTCGCATTCCCATACCACCACAACAGGAGACACGTCACGAAATGACAGTATTCATCACAGCAAGACATCCTGTCAAGGCAACTGAAGCTTCGTCAGCCAGGCTTCCAGAGGTGAACTGTATTCACACACACATGCATCACGAGCACACATGTACACAGACGAACACGTAAGTGTGCACTGGCAGAAATGGCTTCAGAAGACAAAACAGCTGTTCCAGCTCCACTTTAAAGAGAAGCACTCAAAAGTCCCTACGGACTGCAAGAGGAATGAATCTACCACAGCTAGGAAAGAACACACGGAGGCCATGCTTCATTAGAGAGAGAAGAGAGGTGCTCATGACTGAACGTACTGCAGAGACTCCAGGCATTTACAGAAGTTGACAGAAATGTGGTTAGTGGTAGCAACAGGCTCATTCTCATGAACCAAGAAAGATCAGTCTGTTACAAAGAGCAGAGTCAGTGGCGAGAAAGGCCAAAGGTGGCCAGGCTGGAGAAGGGGTCCACTTACTGACGCTGCCACACACCGCCATGCAGTATTCTTCTGTGTCAAAGTTGTTCCTGTTGCCTCCACATCCGCCGTAAAAGAACGGGGCGCACTTCCCTTCAGTGACATCAAAGTACCAGCGGGAGATCATTGCTCGGCATGGCCCCGTCTCGGCTTGTTCAGAGCACACCTCTAATCAGAGGAGACGTGGGGAACCACATTTAGCATGAAAAGGCACTGTCTCGCTGTTCATGTACACACGTTTACTCGTCTTACGCATTCATCCTCCGGGTGGTAACCCGGACTGGGTTGATTAGCAGCATCTACCATTTACTGAGGAATGTAATTATCCACCAGGACTTTGGAGTCACCTCTGAAATAAAGCAGGGCATTCTCATCTGGTTGAGTATACAGGGCTCGGTAGGTGAAAAATTTTGGCCAGAGGTAAATAGATCCTTTAGCTGCTTTTAGATGAATTTTAAATGATGGAAAGGTTTTTGAATATCAAAAAAATAAAACCTATTAAAAAAAAAAAGTTGTCGGGCCGGAGGGTTAGCTCAGTGGTTCCGGCGCCTGCCTTGCAAGCGCAAGGACCTGAGTTCGATCCCCGGTTACCACATATAATGCTGGGCGTGGTGGCTCACGCCTGTAATCCCAGCACTCGGGAGGCAGAGACAGGAGGATTGCTGAGTTCGCGGCGGCTTGCCTGGGCACCATAGTGAGCTCAGGGCTAGCCTG